>PVJS01024774.1:0-28399 GCA_004027185.1 Glis glis
AGAGAGAGAGAGATGGGGTGGGAGCAAAGGGACTTATACCTTATAGTATAAGGACTCTATACTTTACTCAGACTAAAACACTGACACAAGTGGATCTCTGTGGTGGTCTATATCTTGATTGTCATTGTGGTTATAGGGGTCTGTACAAGTGATAAAATGGAATAGAGCTATACACATACATCATACCAAAGGCAATTTCCAGGTGTTATAATTATGCAAGATATAACATTGGGAGAATTGGGTAAAGCCTACTATGTGTGAACTTTCTCTGTCTTTGTGCTCTCCTATAAATCTGATATCATTTCAAAATAAAGGGAGAGAGAGAGAGAATGAACGAGCAAAAAGTGCTATAATTATCATGTTTTTCCTGGCATCGTTGTTTGACTTTAGGGTGTCTAGTAAAGCCCAAGTGGCCTTAAGTCGTCTGAGTCAAGTCCTGGCTAGATAGAGACCACACTAATTGAACTGAGGCGTCTGTGGGTCAGCCTGAAACAAGATGATCTTGTGTCTAGAACTCATCTTGGTTTCCTGGCCTTTCAAGGGAATCAATATATTGATTTTCATTTACCTAGCCATATGTGGCCAGGACACGGTTTATTTAGAAACATTGCTTTTAGAAACATTGCATCAAGAGACAATGAGGCTAATTAAGAGGTCTACAAAAAGAAAGGAATAGGTCACAAAACAGAAAGCCTTTGGAATGTCTTTCTCTTCCTCTGGTTTGATGTGTTGTGCCTGTAGTCTGGTCTACCTGGTAATGTACATATGACATATGCCTAGTCTTTTCAGCTCTTCTCCAAACTGTATTTCAATTTTCTCACTCCTTTCTTTATCCATTGCTACCTTCTATGCCCATGTGGATTACTTTGATACTTTTTTCTTGGTCTTCTTTCTTCTGTCTTGCCCCCTTCAGCCCATTCTCCTTACAGCAGCCCATGTGATATTCTAATAATGTAATTGATAGCATCACATGTCTTCTTAGCATCTCCAAGAACTCCCTTTGCACTTGCTACCATGACCTTCAGGATTCTGCATGACTTGGCTCCTGACCATTTCTCTGACCTCATGTCAGTGACTCAATTTGCTTTGGGCATACAAGCCACTTCTCTGTTCCATCTCAAGCTATGTCACGCCTAGAGGCCTCATCTCTCTCCTTGGAATAGGCCTCATGCTCCTCTCTGTGCAACTGGATCTTTCTTATCCTTCACCTTGCAGCTGGAATGTCCCACATCAAGTGGCCTTTGTCTAAAGCAGCTCTCACCCATTACACCAGCCTATTTATTTTCTCCACAACACTTATTATACTTTCTAATTATCCTATTTATTTTCTTATTTAAGTCTGTCATACCCCTAGAATGTAGACTCTATCAGGCAAGGATTTTACTTCCTGTTCACTGTAGTAGCTTGAGCTCAGTAGCTATTTGTTGAATGAGCAGGTGAATGAATGATGAATTGTAGACTGTTAGAGCTGGCAGGCACCTTCTTGCCTCAAGACAAAGCATTCCCCAGGGACATTTGGAGGATTTTGAAGAGAGAAGTTAAGGACAGTAATCTCTCTCTCTCTCTCTCTCTCTCTCTCTCTCTCTCACACACACACACACACACACACACACACACACACACACATAGCACCTTATAGTTTATAGAGCATTGTGAGTTATAGCACCTATTTTTATATGAAGTACACAAGACGTTATTATTTCCATTCAACAGATAAGAAGCAGTGAAGATCCTTATGCTCACACACAGAGGAGCAGGCAGGAGCCTGGATTCCAGGTAGGACAGTTCAACTTCTCAGCATGCAGGTGTCTGGCACAGAGCTTTGGAACAAGATCCCTTCACTGTCTACTCAGCAGAGAGGTTTCAGTTAAGAAAGGGAATCGCCCAAGGAGAAAAAAGACTTCAAGAAACAACAGAGCCATGCCAGTGTGATGCCCAGAAAAGAGAGTCAGAGCAAGAAGATAGGTACCAAATAAATATATTGAAGCAGCTTTAAAATGAGCTAGTATCTTGGAGGCTTTCATTTATGGAAACTTAAGCAACTGTCCGTGCATTTCAGAGAACAGTCAGAGCAGGATTTGGTCTCTGTTCCCCGTGAGACTCCTTGTGCCTCAGTGGCCTCAGTTTGGAACCCCATGGCCTGCCTCTGGGCTGTGATCTTCCATGATGGGCCTGTGTTCCCTCTGTCCTTTCGAAAAGATTGATCTAATGATGAAAGAATTCCCAAAGCGCCTCTTTCTCATTCCTCTTCTCTTGTTTCAAAAGAGGTGTAGTATTTAAAGGACTACCAATTTCAATTTCCAGAGAGCATCCATTGAGTGAGAATGTTACCACAGAAATTCTCCTTGCATCTACCTTTAATCATGTGGCAAATTACCTTATTAACCACCGGGGAGTCTAGTCTTATTACTTAATTAAGCCATTTCTTTCTTTTCTTCTTATTAAAACCACATGGGTTTTAACTTTAGTGCGGCTGTAGGTTCTTTTCCCTCTTTTTGGATGTTTGAGTAATTATAGCCTCGCAGAAGAATTTCTGTTATTTTGTGTTACTGACTAAAGGGTTACAACATTAAATAAAAGGGAGAGGGTGGAGATCGCCTGCATAGGCTCACGCGGCCAGTGACGTGATGGCCACTTGGGTGGTATGAAGGTCTGAGATGTATACCGGCGCTTACTGCTTTCCCTCACCAAAACATCTGGAATACAAAATCCTGTCATTAGACAGCCCACATGTTAGAAAAACAAAAGGACAGAAAAAAAGAAAGAAAAAAGAAAACCCAGTCCCCCCAAATGGTGGGATAAAGCCTCATTATTGCTGGTAGGGAATTGGACATTTAAGGTCATACTTCAAAGCAACTATTTTTATTACAAGAGGTTCAACATTTTGATTTATTGGGCAGCAAAACAAGATTGTGACAAATATTTCCACCTCAAAGAAAAGACAAATCAGGCCTCTAAGAAGCCATACATTAAGTAGTTTAAAAAATAAATTCTGTTGTAACAATAGTTGTAATGATGAAATAAACCCAAATAAATGGCTGCTTTAGTACTCACGCTGAGAAGAAGAAATGACTTAAGGTATGGGAATTCTCTTCTAGTCAAAGGGAAGTGCTAAAATTGTGCAAAATGAAAGCCGCTAAAATTATTAGCAAGTCTGTGCTACCTTTCAACAAAGGTCAGCACCAAGCAGAGCCTGTGTAGCATCCTGTATTTCAGTTTGAACTGCACCTTTTAAGAGGGATGCTACAAATGTAGAATAGGTTTTGAGGAGTCCATAGATATAATCGAAGAAAAAAAAACATAGGAGTTTGAGACAAAGCTCAAAGCTGAAGGAATTAGAACGGCTTTCTTCAAACAAATACAAACAAACAACCTGGAGGATTAGATTACTATAGCCATTTTAGGTAGTAAAAGCTGTACACTCCATTACATGGTGACCACTTTGACTCATTTTCAGCTCGACAAAGACCTTTGTTCTATGCCAAAGACAATTCTGATTAGATTAAATCAGAAGAAGGCTTCAGTGAGAAAATGCATTATTAGATCTAGAAAGCAAGTTTTTCAGGAAAACTATAAAGTTGCCTTCTCTGCAGGTCTCTGGGGGAAAAAGCACTTATCCCCCTGGGGAAGGCAGGGAACAGCATTCAGTGGGTTGTCGTTCCCCTTCTCTTGTTGTTCCACCATTCTGGTGGATGGGTGGTGGTAGAGGCTGTGCTGGGAGGCCCATAGCTTAGGGTCTAGTCCCAGCTCTGCCACTAATGAATTGTGTGACCAATTATTGGCCAAGTTGTTTAACATCTCTGGGTCTCGGTTTCTTATCCATGAAATGAGATTGGACTAGGGGGTCTAAGAGACCTCATGGAGAATATTTTTATTCTAAGAGGAAGGAAGAGTGAACATAGGAGAGCAATGAGAATCTTCTTCATTTCATTCTATGACTCTACTACTTGGGAGGGAGGTAGGCCAGACAAGTTAGAGTATCTGTCCATAGGTGTATATGTGTGTGAGTGTGTGGTTACATTGGAGGGAGGCAAAGGGAGATTCTATATGCACCGTAAATACAACTATAGGTATAACTGGAAATTATGTAAATCACTTTAGTCCTTGAATGCCACACAAAGGAATATTAAAGGTAAATGTTTGGTAAGTTGAATAATTACTGCCACATATATCTGTTTAGTAAGCACACAGTTTCATTAGCCGACGACCTGCTATTATCTGAATACCAGGTTGCACTCCATAAATGTGTTTGAATGAACTAGGATAATCTAGTATGGAGTGCTTTCACCATCTATGCCAAGAACTCAGAGAATGGAGTTTCAACAAAATGACCCTAAAATGTGGAAGAATTCTGGTGTACTTTTTGCATCATCAAAAGATAAGTAAAGGCTTGGCGTGGTGGCACACACCTGTAATCCCAGTACTTGGAAGGTAGAGACAGGAGAACCGCAGATTTGAAGCCAGCTTCAGCAATTTGTGAGGCCCTCAGCAACTTAGCAAGACCCTGTTTCAAAATAAAAAAAGAGCTAGGGGTCTAGCTCAAAGGTAGATGCTGCTGGGTTTAATCCCCAGTGCTTTACTGAGTATTACCTGTGAACAATTTGGAAGAGCGCTCAGTGTATTCATTGATTGGACATTATGGGAGACAAATTTCTACTAACTAGAATATTCAACTTACCAGAATATTCAGATCTCCTAAGCTTTTTGTTTTTTGGGATTATAGGAATCAAGGAGATAACAAGCAGGAAAGCACACTAGAAACCACTGGGCTGAAGGCCATGCAAACAGCTCATTTTAAAACATTGCCCTGTGAGAGCTTCGTAACTCAAAGCCAGTCTCCCAAATTAGTCAGGCACTCCAAGGTCACTGAGAGTCTGTGAGAGACAGGGTCCCTGCAGGTGGGAAGAGAAGAGAAAGCCAGCAGGGTGCTCACGTGCCTTCCAATGGCTCCCCAACTCATCAACTGACAAGTGCTGGGCTCCCAACCCTGGACTTCAAAACATTTGGAAAATGTTCATAAACATGTTCAGAATCCCATGGTGTAAGTAAAACATTTTTATAAGATTATAAAATAGGGAAAACTGGCACAGGTTTTGTTTGAACAAGTGTGTTGGTGATTTCTTTTCCTAAGGTGAGGTACTCTTACACAAGTCTTAGTAATTGCTCTGAGGGAATTTTGCCTCTTAGTTTTTGAAAACACCATAAAACACATGCAAGTTTCTAGACCTTATAGATGACAGCCTCTGCCCCTCAGAAATACGTGGGGAGAATCTGAATGAAAGATGACTTTACTTGGGCTGCATTTCAGGAAGCAGAACTAAAAGGGAGATAAAGGGATTCTTACTTTGACCCTTGCTTACATGGAAACATGAGAATTCTGGAAGTTTCTTTATGTGAAGGATCCCCACAGACTGCTCTAGGAGGTGAGTAGGCCCAACCATTAACAACCTAGCTGTTTCCAGAAGAAGGAAGCATAGAATGTCACTGGTTCTTCATATTAATTGCCACTATTATAATTTAAAAACTTAAAAGGAAAGAAAGAGTGGGAAGCAAAATTAGTTTTTTGTTGTTTTTTTTTTTAGTGGTAGAACTGGGGATTGAACCCAGGGGTATTCTACCTCCAAGCTACACCCCCAGTCCTTTTAATTATTATTATTTTTGTTTTGAAACAAGGTCTTGTTAGGTTGCTCACTAAGTTGCTGAGGTTGGTCTCAAAACTTTGATACTCCTGTCTCAGGCATGCACCGTCAAGCCTGGCTCAAAATTAGTTTCTTATAACCAGATATAATAGAAATTATACATAAGTCCTCTCCTGCCCTTTTTAAGGAATTTCCTTGGGATTTGAGGATGGGCTTGGAAAGACTGAAGGGAAAGATTACTGGAGGAAGAGGAGGTTGCCCACACCATTTTCCTCCTCTGGCCTTTGTTTACCAGTTTCAAAGGCATTCCTTTTAGGGAAAGCATCAGTGGAATGAATAGTTTTGGAAATAAGAAGTTGGAGCTCCTTTCAGGGTGGTTGGGAGGACTGGCAATTCTCTTCCAGGAAAAGAGAACAATGGGGGAGATTTATTTAAGCAGCAAGCAGGGCTCTCTGATAAGAGGCAGCCATGGAGCTGGTCTCCAGGACTCCAGTTAATGACCAAGCATGGAGAGGGGCTAGAAGATCAAAGTTGCTTTGGACAGAATTGCTGACATTCCTGAAATAGCCTCAGATTCCTCACATCCGAATAAGCAAGAATCAAGTTCACTCGCTTGTGAAGAGGACCCACTGTAGCCCTCAACTCTTTTGTTACCTTGACTTTCAGCTTATTGTCCTGACTGACCTCCTCTTCAACTAAAGGGTAGTGACTGCTGATCTGACCATTGTTCTTGGGGCATAAAGATGTCAGAGGTCAAGATCTGTAGCTACAGAGAATCCAGCCCTCAAGAAAAAACTAGAAGAGAGCTTCATCCATGTGGTTAAAAGTTTAGACATGTAAAGACAGTCTCATGTGTAAATGTAATCTGAAAGAAAAAAATCAAAGGAAGAAAGAATCATAATTGCTTCATTAAGGTTTTGAGGAGTTCACAAGAAGACAACATACACACAAAGTATAAAAATCTAGAACCTTCTCAAGGTCCTCCTGGCAGGATGTGTATATAGTAATAATATATATCAACTTGGGTCTTATGTCCCTTTTCTAATCCATCAAGTATCATAATATACTTTAACAGTCTGTGCTAAAATTGATGGAAGAGTATTATTTTATGTATTCTGTTTCTAGAGAGATGTAAAAGAAAGAACCAAAAAATTCAGTCACTCAAAATATTAAAAGTGAAATTATTTATAGAAAAATGTTATCTTTTTAAAAATAGCAAAACAAATAGTAGAAATATATTCTTCTTAAAAATGGAAAGTGATTGTTACAAGTTACTGTGTATTTTCAATTCCCTTCGGTAAATATCTAGGAATGAGATTTCTAGGTTACATGTTGGTGTATATTTAGCTTTATAAGAAACTGCCAAACTGTTTTCCAAAGTGGCATTAAGACATCATATTCCCAACAGCAATGTCTGACAGTTATGGTTGCTTTATATCCTGAGAAGCACTTGGTATTACCAGTCTTTAATTTCAGTCGTTCTAGTGGATTGATAATAGTAGTTTATCATAGTTTTAATTTGCATTACTCTACTGACAAATGCACTTATTCGCTTTTCCTAATCTTCTTTGGGGAAGAATGCAACTTATTATTTATTTTATTTCCTGCTTATTTTATTGGTTTGTCTTATTATTGAATTCTAAGAGGCTTTGTCAGATATATGTTTTTCAAATATTTTTTCCAGTCTATAGTTTGCCTTTTAATTTCCTTAAGAGTATCTTAGAGCAAAAGGTTTTAATTTTGATAAAGTATAATTTATTGATTAGCTCTTTTATAGTCTCCGTGTTTTATGTTGTCTTTACCTAACCCAAGGTCACAAAGATTTTCTACTATGGTTCTTTCTGATGTGATCCATTTTAAATTAATTTCTGTATATGTTGAGGTAAGGATTAAGGCTTTTTAAAATTTTTTTTCCAAAAGTATAAAAAATATAAGCTAGGCCAAAAAAAAAAAAGGTGTTTCTCCTTTCTCACATGTAAATATCCAATTGTTCCAGCAACATTTTGAAAAGACTATGCTTCTGTGCTTTTTCCATTGAATTATCTTGCCAACTTTGTCAAATTCAATGCAAATCCTGGCAGGCTGGGTTTTTTTTGTTTGTTTGTTTGTTTAATATAAATTGAGTAGCTTGTGCAAAAATGTAAATAGAAATGCAAGGGACCAAGAGTAGTCTAGACGATTGTGGGAGAAAAAACTCAACTATTTTTGATGTCTTATTTTTACCTGATTTTAAGACTTAGCTATAGTAAACCAAACAGTGTAATATTGACATGAATTTAGGCATATAGAAAAATGGAACAAATAGAGTCCTAAAATGGACCTAGGTATTTACAACTAATTGGTTTCTGATTATTTTTTAAATATGCAACACAATTTTTATTTTCTGTAGCTAAAAATGTAATCACGCTGACACCAACAACCCTATATTTCTTCTCCCCACTCACTCATGAAGACTCTCCAGTTTCCCCACCTTGCTCAGCTACTGTAAAGTGTCTTCCTTCTAGGTGCTTCCTAATGCTCCTAAAGAGAATCTTCCATTTGCTTGGGAGCAGCCCGTGTGCCCTAGCCCCTCTCTCGAATATGCCGGGACTCCCTGTCTGGTCTGGCTGTCCTTTCCACTGGTGCCATATGAAATGCCCCTGTTCACTCACAGTGCCATCTTCCTATCTCTACCATTTCTGTCAATTTGAGATGTTTGGGGGTTGGGGGCTGGTTCCATGTAGCAATGGGGAATTCAGCTTTCCTTTAGATTTAAGCTCTCTGGGCCTTAAAGCAGCATGTTTTTGTCCTAAGTCTCATAAGTCTCTAAGAAATTCAGCTTCCTCAATGGCTATTCTTTTCCTAGCCAACTCAAGACCAGCCTAAGATGTGGGAAACAGGTAACTACCAGTCTCTCCTCTACCCCACCCAACCTATCTCCCTGTACTCCCAGCAACACACTGAAAAACCCATATAAATGTAAATGATCCCCAACTTTCTCCCTCCTCTTTTAGCCCTTAGAATAAACTATTCCTTACATGCCTATCATCTCATAGAGAACAAATATAAAATAATAGTTATAATTTATTAATGTTATTGAGTATTTCTCAGCAATAGTAATCCCAGCCTAATAGTAATGAATATTGAGTGGCAATTTGGGGGCTTAAATGGATTTCTCTGGTTATCATTTTACAGTCTTGACTACCGAGAGACAGGAAGTGATTTTATCTATGATCATGTGACAAGGAAGTGGTTGCTAAACTCAGATACTATGACCCTGAGGTCATCACTACACAACCCACCTTAGTGCTCACCCATCTAATTAAAGGAGAAATCACTTCAGAATGACAAACATCCATCTGTCCTGGTATTTGAATAGAGCAAATGGTTGCTTCATCCCAAATGGCCGTCCCTGTGGTCCTCCATAGATTTTGTATTCAAAGAGAAGTGTCCCAACATATCTGGAGAGTAGTTTTTACTGTGTAGTCATTTTGTGGTTTTGAAGTAAGATTTTAGAAAGACAATCTGTCATGGAATACTGGGGAAACCTCACAAAAGGTATTTCTGGGAAGTTGCTGGGAAAGCTAAGGAAAATATATGTGTTTAGCTTTGTAAAGGATCCTGGTGTGTGCCGTAGGGGGTATGCAATCCATCAAATCAAAACATAATCAAAAGCATAATATGAAGACGGATAATTATAACTTGTACTTACTTTGAGAGTCCAGACCTCACCTTTGCAACCTCCCCCTTCAAATCCAAATGAAAATGAAAGTGAGTCTGCTGTCTTTCTGACAGAGCAGCGCTGGGTTTATGAGTGCGAACGCTGATGGGGGTGGGTCTTTGGGGAAGATGTAATTGCAGGCCTGAAGGACTCCACTGAGGAAACCACTCCAAGCATTACAGAGTCCAGACCCGGACCCTGCTAGCATAATGGTCTGACTGATTTCCAGAAACCGGATAATCCATCAGGAGAGAAAGGTTGTTCCGCTCGCTAAGGCTGCACTCCTTATTGATTACAATTCAATAACATTCCCACATAGCTGGGGATGGATGGCACTTTTATTCCTTCTGCTTTAATAAATACTCTTTGTGTTTTAAGAGAACAAGTCTCCAGGGACTGAATCTCAGGAGTGTACGTCCAGCCTGGATTATCTGTCTAGTCTAGGGCTGAAAGAGGTGTGATTTTTCACAGCCCCGGGAGCCCTTGGGAACAAGCTGCAGGGACAGGGCAAAGGAATTGTGGGCAGTTAAGAGGGAAGTTGCCCCCTGCTGTCATGCATTAGGGTCACTTGGGGGGCAGACTCACTGGGTTCCACCCAGAGTTGTCATAAAACCTGCTGCCCTTGTGCTTTCTGGACCTTGATTACCTCCTTTACAATCCCATAGTTCCCAGGCCACCCTCCTGGAAGAACAGGACAATTCTGACACCAAAAGACTCCCATCCCATGTCATGTGAAGGAGAAGGGACCATAGAGTGTCCCCGGAGTGCTTGGGGCAGAGACCGTGTGAGGAATTGTGTCTTGGGGACCAGAAGGGCTAGGAATTGTGGGGTCTGGAGCTGAAAAAGTCAGAGAGACAGGCCCTGAATATACTAGGCACAACTCTACATCCACGGCCAGGGTGGTCAGGCACACAAACAGTCCTTCTACCAGGTAGGCAGTCGAAGCACAAGTGGGCAGTCGACAATGTTTAAGCAGGGCACCTGCCAGCTGCAGTGGTCAGACAGGACAGGCTGAGGAGCCTCTGGCTACTGCTGGAGGAGGGGAAGCTCCTGGCCCCTATGGGTCTGTGAAAGTTGATCATACCTAGATGAAATCTTTCTTGTCAGACACAGATAGAATGAGAGCCAGGAAGTAATGAAGGGGAAGGGCTCATGCCTGCCTGTCTGAGATAAGGGCTTTCTAAAGGCCCCAAATATATTTCTTCTCATTCTACATATACTCCATGCTCAATATGTCTAGTACGCATGTACAGATTTCTGTCGCAAGGTTTTATCTTTAACATTCTTTAAGCCTGCACCAATTCAGACAAGATGCTTTAGACAGAGCACCTGCAGTGAACCGGCTCCTGCCTCGGGTCTGCAGGACCAATGAACTTTGTATTCAGGTAGTTAGTGAAAAATTTTCCCCTTTTACCTTTAAAAACTTTCCTTTTCCTTGATTTCCTTCCCCTTGCCTCTTTGCTTAGTCACTATGGCATGTGTATTTGAACTGCAACGCTTCATAATAACATAAATATCAGTATGATATGTATATTTGTTGTTGTTGTTGTGGTGGTGGTGGTGGTGATGGTACTGGGGACTGAACTCAGAGGTGTTCTACCTCTGAGCTACATTCTGCAGCCCTTTTTTATTTTGAAATAGGGCCTTGCTAAGTTGCTGAGGCTGGCTTCAAGCTTACTATCCTCCTGTCTAAGCCTCCCAAGTACTGAATCTGATATGTATTGCATAAATATCATTAGTCTTTGAAGAATCTCTTTGATTGTGTTTTAGATTGACAAGTCCCAAAGTCCCTTCTCGGTGGTCTCCCCCTCAGGCTGTCTTTTCCGGCTTACCCTGGCTATGTCTTCAACTTTCCCATCAGTACTTTTCATTTGGCTGACTGAGTGGAGATTTCCCTCTGACCTTTCTAGGAATGACCAAGATGACATCAGAGAGGAAGTGATCACTAAGAAAATTTCCAAAGAGTTTTCTAAGTCAATCTTCATTTCCTGCCCAGCACCTGCCCCCTGGCCCCATACCAAAGACCCATATACAGTGTTTACTAATTTATAAGGACAGGGAAAACCTTCCTGAAGCCAGTCCTATTTGGAGAGATTGTCACCTGTGTTCTCATGCCCAAACACTTTCTTTTGTCAAGTGTTGCTTCTGTGGTCAGGTGTGGTGGTGCATGCATGCCTGTAATCCAAGTACTTGGGAAGCTGATACAGAAATATTGCAGGTTTGAGGCCAGCCTCAGTAACTTAGCAAGTCCCTGTTTCAAAATAATAAATAAATAAATAAACAGCTGGGGTGTTGCTTGGAGGTAAAATGTCCCTGGATTCAATTTCCAGTACCCACCACCCACCTTACCCCCCACAAAAAATGTTGATTTTGTAAATTTTAAACAGGGCACCAGATATCATCTCAGATGTTTTAAGGGGCCAGATTTTTTCATGGAAATCATGAAAGAAGAAGGAGGAGGAGGAAGAGGAAAGAAGAGAGGAGAAGAGGAGAGAAGAGGAGAGGAGAAAGAGGAGAGGAGAGGAGAGGAGAGGAGAGGAGAGGAGAGGAGAGGAGAGGAGAGGAGAGGAGAAGGAAAGGAAGGGAAGGGAGGGGACTCATGGAATGGGTGCAGAAGACATCTGTGACCTGTGCAGTCAGAGTGGGCTATACTGCAATTTTGTCTTCAAAAATAGGCAGCACTAATCGCCTCTGCCAAAGGTAATTCTCTAAGCAGCAAATTAAGCAGCTTACAAAGAAATAACCCTCAGCCACCGCAGATTAGAAGATGGCCAACTTTGTAGTGTAGGATCCGACTGATGTGATGTGGAGCTAAGTGGAAGAGGCCCGTGCTTTCTTTCTGTGATCAGTAGCCCCTCCTCCTCCGGAGCAATTTGGAGGCTTTATGCCAGTCTCCTAAGGAGGAGATTTCCACAAGTCAGAGGGTTTTCCAGGCAGCACAATCAATCCCACTTGAAAACCACCAGGAGCTGCCCCTGAAGACATTGTCACTCAGCAGATTTAGGTCAACTCCATTTAATTGGGGATTTTGCCCTTTGATCCTAAATGGGTTGATCAGTTCTCAGGAAATCATTCTTCCTAACCCCGATGCAGTGCGGTGGAGATAGAGACAGTCCTGCAAGGACAATCGCATTGGGCCGATTCCCCTGTGCCTTTCAGGCATTTTTTCCTGGGATTCTCTGGTCTCCAGAAATGTCATAATAACAAAAGCTAACACTTGTTGAACACTCATTTTGTGGTAGATTCTGTTTGGACCTGAATATGGCTTGTCTCCACCAAAGGCATGTTGAGACTTGGTCTCTAAGGTAATGGTGTTGAGATGTGATGGGTCTTTAAGAGGTGATTAGGTCCTTAAGAGGGATTAATGCCTTTCTTGCAAGACTGGGTTAGTTGCTGTGAGAGAGTTGCTATAAAAGCTGCCCCTTCATGGTTGTCTGTTCACATGCATTCACTTGCACAGTCGAAGCGGCTCATGGTCATTGCTAAATGTGGCCTCTGGATCTTGACTTCCCAGCCTACAGAACCTTGGACCAAAGAAAGCTTCTTTCTTTATGTATTACCAATTCTCAGGTACTCTCTTATAGCAACAGAAAATGGACTATGATAGCCTCACACTTACTTTAAACACCTTTACAACAATTCCATATAGAACGTACTATGATTATACCCATTTTACAGGTGGGAAAAACCAAGGCACAGAGAGGTTAAGCATGGATGACTCTTGTGAGAGATTATTCCAAGAATGGTGGGAGCTGAAGGCATAAGGGGCTCAGTGAGGATTTTGTTTTGAATGGAAAATACTTGAGCCATTTATTTATTTATTTATTTATTTATTTATTTATTTATTTTTGTGGTACTGGGGACTGAACCTAGGGGCGTTTTACCTCCAAGCTATACCCCCAGCCCTATTTTATTTTTTATTTTGAAACAGGGTCTTTCTAGGTTGATGAGAGTCTCACTACTTGCTAAGTCTGTCCTTGAACCTACGATCTTGCTGTCTCAGCTTCCCATGAGAGTCTCACTACTTGCTGAGGTTGTCCTTGAACCTGTGATCTTCCTATCTCAGCCCCCCAAGTACTGGGATTACAAGTGTGCACCACCACGCCCAGCTTCATACTTGAGCCTTTTAAGATCTTATGGGCAGTACCCAGTGAAGAGGACCTGGTTGTATATATTGGAAAGACAAGGGATGGTTGATGGGGGAAAGTTCCTAAGAACGTGGAAGGGCGCAAGGTTCAAAGCACAGCCCCTTGCATGAGGAGAGCATCAACTATTCAGACCACTCATCTGTTCCTTATCACATGATGCCTCATGTAGTTATGTCTCTATTTGTACAAATGATTCTTATCTTTCAACTCTGAGAACCATGCATAAGAGTCCCTGTATCCCTACTGGTTAGTTAGCACAATGCTTTAACAAGTGTGCTGCTGCAGTAGTAGATGCTGACAATGATGATGGAAAGAAAGCTACAAGGACAGCAGAGCCATTTGTTCAGATCTGATACGGAGCTTAAAGCAAGATGAGTACAAAGACTTGGACAGAGAATCTCCTTTGAATGAATGCTGGTATTTTTCCATTGTCTGGTTTTGTTGGTGCAGTCTATGCGTCTGAAGATGGGATGGAATGTTCAGAGCAGTGACCAAAGAGGGACATTCCAAGTTATGCAACTGAAATGTAATTCTCTGCTTGATCCCTTATCCAGGACTATGACATAGCCCTTTCTTACCATTCAAAGTAGTGCTCTTATAATTTAGAGAAAACAAGTTCAGAGAATTTAAGCAACCTGTCCAACATCCCATGGTTATGGGCAGAAATACGCCTAGCATCCAGGTCTCTCCAGCAGCTCCATGGCCTGTCCGCCTCCACTGACCATGTGCTCCAGATGGACGGCACATGCTGGGGTGGGAACGTGCCAGGCTCGGGACATTTGAAATGTGTGTTTGATCAAAGAACTCAAGGACTTGGTCCTTGGTGAAAATCCATTCTTCCCTTGGACTCATCCACCCAGACATATTTCTATTATGATGACAATTTGCAATTACATGGAGTCTTTCAACCTCAAAGTTTTCAAAGTTTTTCTAGATGAGAAATATGCCATGCCTTCTGTTTGGCTCCCTGGATCCTCTGGAGGCCCAAGCATCATGGAGGTGGCTAGTTGTTGGACATCCACTGCTGGAGAGTGGGTAGGAAATGCAAAGCCAAGGAAGAGAAATCTGTAGTCAAAATCTTTATACTATTCATGTCTGGATTTATTGTCGCAGACATTTCAGATCACAACATTTCAAGCAGCAATCTCCCACACAGTTTGATTACAGATTGCAGTTAATTTTCCCTTCACCTTTTCTTTAAGTCAGCAATATTACAATGAAGTGAAAAGCCAGAAGGGATTGTTTGGTAGTTTCTCTGAGTTGACTGTATTTAACAGCATCTCCAGTGGTATTAACCCTTTCTTTCCTACCTGTGTTGAACTCTTTGGCTTTTCACTTTTGAAATCTACTAAGGATGATTTACAAGGAGGACCAAGTAGCATGAGACAACATGGGCCACTTTGTGACACATGCTTTTGTTTTTTTTCTTTTTCTTTTTCATGTGGTACTGGGAATGGAACTCAGGGGCATTCTACCTCCAAGCTACACCCCCAGACCTATTTTATTCTTTATTTTGAAACAGGATCTAAGTTGTGGAGGGCCTCACAAACTGCTGAGGCTGGCCGCGAACCTATGATCCTCCTGTCTCAGCCTCCCAACTACTAGGATTACAAGCATGCGCCACCACGCCCGGCTTGACACATGCTTTGATGCCTCCTCCATGTCCCTTTCTCCCACCTCTGGTTGGCCTGTGACAGAGGTGACAAGCACCTAGATCCTAAGCTTTCCTCTGCTCAGGGGCTTTCTATGGCCCCACGGGGGCTTCTCAACCCGCCCAGAGCACACCACAAGTTTTATGGGTTTAATCTTCCCAGCAGAAATCCTCAACAGGCCACACTAGTTTAGGGATATGTACCCTTCGGTCCCTAACCCTGGTGGGATAATTTTGGGATGTGTCCTAAATGGTTCCTTAGAGGGCCCCAGTGGGATTGAGCCACAATTTGCCTATGGAAGTGACCTGTGGATTTTTTTCTCTTCCCTTTTCACTTTCCTCCTCGAGTATATTTCCTGGACTCACCTGCAGAAAAAGTTCCCTGCACATGGTCTGTGTCTCGGTGTGTGCTTCTGCATGGTTCCCACATGAAGACACTTCCTAAATCTATGTTTTTCCAATCATCTGTCATGAATTCAATTTAGAGGACCCAGCCACTTTCAAACAATAGAAAATACCATTATGCATCACAACTAGTAAGTTTAAGTATTGTATCATGAACACTTTGATTCAGTTATATATATGAATGTATACTGAATCATGGTCAAAATTTATTTCTTCCTGTGGGTTGTGGTAGAAAGAGTTTGGAGATCATAGCTCTAAATGATTTTGACATTCTACTTGTGAAAACCCAATGCAACCTTCCATATGGAAAATGAGACCAGAAAAGAGCAGAAAACAATAGCATCTGAGTTTGGACGTGGCCTTTCCTGGGGGATAAAGGAATAGGAAAAGTCCAGGACTTGGAGGCGAAGAACCTCGCTGCCAGCCTCCGCTTTGCACCAGCTTGCTGTGTTACATGCAGCAGTCCTGGGCCTCCTTTTCCACATTGCTCAGCTGAGGGGATCAACCCAATAATTTTCTCTGCTTTCACTAGCTCTGAAACTCTGGGAATCCAGTCACTCATGAGGGTTGGCAGACGGGCAGACCTCCTTGGGCTGATGCCTTTAGGTCCTGCCTTCATGAGCAGTCCAGAGTGCAGGGACTTTCCCCACTGGGCACAGAGGTGCAGCAGGCAAGAGACTCCTCATGGAGTGTTTGTTCTTGCTGCTGGTGTGAGAGAGAACCACGGGCCAGTAGGGCAGCTGGGCTGCTCAGGGCTAGGCAGTGGCTCCCAAAGGAGAGTGAGGGCACACAGTGGAAGTTGAGGACAGCAGCCGGGGTCCCCAGGAGGTGTCCCCCTAGAAGGCAGGGTAGGGGACTGTGGGTTTGTCCTCTGTCCTTGGCAAAGCAGAGTTGCTTTGGAAGGAGCTGGCGGGGTGGAGAGAAGCCTGGTTACACAGAGGATGTGGGAACTTGGATGATAACGAAGATTGTCTCTTTCTCCCAAGTCACAATGTTCCCTGAGGTTATAGTTTTAGAGAAATTTTCCACCACTGCCCCAACCATCTATGCTGCACACACCTGACTTACCAGCACCTGGACTTTCAGGCTTCATTCCCTGACCTGGGGTAGCTTGGGATCTCCCCCCTCTTTTTGTTTACACACACTTCTCACAACTCAAGCCCTCCATGACATTTTTTTACTTTCCCTTCTCTATACCATGATTCTAGAAGTCAGGGAGGCTGTACAGCCTGCCACACTTTTTTTTTTTTTTTGCAGCACTGGAGATGGAAACCAGGACCTTGTGTATGCTAAGCACATGCTCTACCACTGAGCTATTATACCTCCCAGTCTTCACATCATTTTTATTTGCTCTCAGTTTTTTATGTTTTTGATTATTCATTCACTTAATAATCAGTCTCTCTTTTCTACTAGATGACTTTAAAAAAAGGAAAAAATAGAGCCCTAAATCTTTCTTTAAAGGATAGAAGATACAGTTTCAATAAGAAGAACCCAAGGCAAAAAAAAAAAAATTTCTCACAATGGGTGTGTCAATAAACAACATAAATATAATCCTATGAGAAATTTTTAATAATAATAGGATAATAATAGCAGTTAATCATGATTGAGTGGTTATTATGCACTAGGTACACTTGTAAGTGCTTTACATGCACTGGCATTTAATTAAAAGAACTATGAAGTAGATGCTGTTTGTATCCTTATTTTGTAGGGGAGGAGACTGGGGCACAGAGAGTTTGAGCAATTTGCACATGGCTGCACAGTTGCCAAGCTGGACTGTTGAGACATGCATACAGGGAGCCTGGCTTCAGAGTCTGTGCTCTTAACCAGGACACTATCGAGTCTCTCCTACCTGTGGGACTGGGAAGATCAGGGACAAGTTCAGGGCACTGGAAGTTGGTCTTAGAGGAATAGGTAGGAGCTAGAGGTTTGGAATAGTGGGCAGGAGCATTTTCTGTATGCCAGTAAATCTGTAATGGTCTTAAGACCAGGGGCAAGGTTGTCTGTTTCTTCTGTAGACTTACTGTGACTGAGTGTTGGACTCCATCTCCATTTGAGAAAGGATAAATAATAAGGATAAATAAAAATGATAACATTTCACATTTGGGTTTCCTAGTTTTTCTCTTTCTTTCTTTATTGCCTGTTTTCTATTCAAAATGCTCAGCTGCAAGATGCAAGAGTTTGGAAAGACTGACCAAAGAGCAGGAAAGAACACTATATTTTGGAAAAGCTGTGTTTTGGACTTCTTCCTTTGGACCCGCTTCCAGTAGAAAACCCCATGGAGAGTGTACCTTCTACCTCTCTGTTGAAACATGAAGATAAATGCCATGAAGGGACAGCAAAGGTTTTTAAAGCATCGAAGATGTTTGAAAACAGAGAATCTCATAGGGCCTAAGGACTTTCATCTCTTGAATTGTTTCTCCAGGGACTGTTAACTTGCTTCCCACATTTAATATCACCCTTGAGTGACCGGGATACAGCAATGGTAAAACAATTTCCACTGTTTCTAGAATGCCCCCATGCAGCAAGAGGCCAATTCCTCCAAACAAGATAGGCAAATGACAGTTACAAACTGCAGGGCTGCAAGGAGGCAATAAGCACATTTGTCTGGGGAAAAAAAAAAGCTAGAATCACAGGTGTATTTTACAAGCTTGGAGTTGATTCCTCAGAAGGGCAAAGCCTGACCGCTTCTCAGATATCAAAGTTGTGTTCCATGCAGCGTGGCCCTTAAAAAATTTATGTTGTGTTTATCAGTGGCCGCAGGTTCAGAGCCATGGTCACCGATTGCCTAATTACTCTTGTGGGGCTCCTTTTGCTCCCGCCCTTCCGTTTGCCGCAGCCAGGAATTATAACCCTGATTGTTCCAGGCTGTTTCTTGAACATTTATGTGTTTCCCTTAAACTGGAAATATTACACAGTGTGGCTGCCTCCCTCTGGGTCTGGAATATGAGATATTTTGTAAGCTTGTCTCATCCTTTAAAGCATGCGGCGGTGTGGGGGGGTTGGGGAATCCTTTCCCCTGACCCTTCCCACACTCTGTTCTTCTCTTTTGAATACACAGAACCTTCCTCCAAGTCTTCCTCTCACATCCAGAGTGATAAAGAATGAAAACCCAGCCTCAAGATGAGTTGTCCTCTTTTGAGGAGTCTCTTGAATTTTAAATCTAAGACATATTCATTCAATCCTCAAGTTTGGCTCTGGACTTTGGGTTGATAGCAGCAATGTATCTGTTAATTGACCAAGAGTAAACTTCTGAGTTCTCATAAGGCAAATTCTTTTGCAAAGCACAGTGTGGCCTGGGCCCCCACTCAGCAGCTTTGATGCTCTAGCAGCTGGCCAGCCAGTGGAGGAGTCTTCCAGGAAAGCCTCGGGGAGCCTGCCCCAGAGCCCAGCTCCAGCTGAGGGAGGCCTAAGGGCTGCTTTCTGGGAATTCTTCACAGTATCCCCTGCCAGGCTCCCTGCAGCTGTTGGGACACATTCATCTTCCCAGGCTCTGGGGACCTTGTTTTACGCTTGGTTGACATTTATCTTCCCAAGCAACTCACATCACGTAGGTTAAATGGAGTAAACCCAGGCACAGCCTCACCGTGGAACTGCCAGCCGGTGAGTTCAGTGTCTAATGGTTAAATCCTCGTCCAGCCCAGAGGAGAAACCCTACTCTGTGGACACCTCTGCTCCTCCCCTGTAGCTTTCCCGTTTTTCTTATGAGCAGAGGTGAGCAATGAACCCTTCTTCATGAATGTCACGTCCTGTGGCTGTGATCTGGAAAACTTGGAGTAGGTTTGTCTCTGATCATTTTTCTCTTCCACCCACCTCCCTTTTAAAAATAAGAGTCCTTTGTTTCCATGTTCATTTTATTTTTAAAATGTGCGTTATGCAAACATTGTAAGAGCACTAACAAAATTCTAAGAAAAAGGCAAGGGAAAAAGCTAATAAACACCCCACAATCCACTATCACAATTAACCATGCTGGCTTCAGTTTTTCTCACCCTCATCTACCCAGAGCCACATGAATATGTAACTTCACCAGCAAAATTATAGCAGATATCCATCTTGGCATCTATTTGTTTTTGTCTCAGTGTTATCCAGTAAGTCTTTTTTTTTCATGTCAACACATAGAATTTACACTCATCTTTCTATTCTCTGCATATCCAGTCTTTTGGGTAAATAGAATTGATTATACTGGTTTCCTACATTTAATCAATGTAAGTGGCTTTTGGCGTCTTGCTGTTATATTAAGAACACTATGTTTTTTTTCCCTTTGGATTATTCCCTTAGGATAACTTTCTAAGAGGTTCCCCTCTATCTTTGTTTAGGACATCGAAGTAAATGTTGTTTTCCTATAACAATGTCTTCCATGATCTGAGTGCTAAGGAAACCTTCCCCCCAGATGTCATGGGCCATGGGAGAGAAAGACAGGTGGAGGAGGGGGCACAGGCCTTTATAAGGAAGTGGAGAAAACTCACCACACAGTTAATTAGAAAGTGCCATGAAGCAAGTCCAAACTTTATGGCTTTCCTAGAATTGATGACGGCTTCTAGCCAGGCCTGCCTGTTCCCTTGCAGGTGTGTGTGGCCTCTAGGACCATATGGTTTTGGCTGCACTGGGCCTCATTCTTTGTTCGGCCCATGATCCTGTAACTGAATATCAGTTAATAACTTTTCATAATAATGTAGCTTGGATCAGCTTCTAGGTCCAAAAAAGAGGCCCCGCACAAAGCTCTGTCTTTCTGAGACTCCTGTTGCCTTGCTGGCACACCTGCCTGCCGGAGACACAGCCCCGTGGATGTCCCCAGGGCGATAGCAACACCCCAGCACACAAAGGGCCAGCTGCAAGCTCAGCGTGAGAGGAGGCCAGGGCACAGAGCTTATTCTCTGGCCCTCATTTGTCTCCCTTGGGATCTGCTGGGAGGGCTGGGGTCCTGTGACTTTTTTTCTTTTCTTTTCTTTTTTTAAGAGGACCAGAGCTTTTGACTAAAAAAATATATTATGGCAATTTACAACACACAGGCAGTCCCTGGCTTATGTGAACTGATTTACAGGCATCCCTGAGAGGCCCCAGGTCACTCGGGATCTTGAGAATGGCTGGGCCAGCCCAGTGAGCAAAAGAATTCTCTGCCTTCCCCATCAGTTGTGGGATTTCCTCCTCTTCTGTTCCCCTCTCCCACCATCCCCAGTTGCCCTACATCCTGCCTAAGGGGGTCCTGCCACCTTTCCTGCTTTTTGCTCCTTGGTGGCAGAGACCTAGGGAATGGATGGGAGGGAGTCCCTCGTGGCTGCTGTCTACCTTCAGTGTCTGTCCCATCAGGCTTCCGACTCATCTCATTGTCTTATTGTGTTCTTGTACTGGTGTGGCCAGGAGTACAGGGCAACTGGTGTCCCTTTGATCCTACTGTGATCTGATCATCAGAATCACTTGGGAGCTTTTAAAAACCACTCATGCCTGGGCCTCACTGCAGACCTATTGATTAGAGATTTTTTCAGGTGAGTGCTAGAAATGTCCTTGAATCATTCAGGTAAGCATTATTGACCAAGTACCATCTTCAGGAGCTGGTGCTTTGGTCCTTTGTGTAAGGAAAGACCAGGTTGCTGGACATAGTGGCTCACACCTGTAATCTGAATATTTGGGAGGCTGAGACATGAGGATCACAGGTTGGAGTCCAGCCTTGACAACATAGCAAGACCCTGTTTCAAAATTTAAAAATAAAATAAGGGCTGGGGATGCAGCTCAGAGGTGGAATGCCTCTGGGTTCAATCCCCGGTACAGGAGAAGGAGGAGGAGGAGGAGGAGGAGGAGGAGGAGGAGGAGGAGAAGGAAGAAAGACCATCGTTACTTGACCTTTGCTAGTGTCTTTCCATAGTTTGACACACCTGCCTGCAGGAAACACAGCCCTATGGATGTCCCCAGGGTGACAGCAACATCCCACTACACAGGGGCCAGCTGTAGGCTCAGGGTGAGGAGAGAAGGCCTTCCTCAGGCTTAGGAGTGTACTCTTCTCCCACTCCCACCCCCACCCTGTCACCAAGCAGAAAAACAGCCTTTGAAAACTGTGGCCAGACAGGAGGAAGAAACAGACTGAGGAAACTTTTCAACCTGGCAGTCATCTGGGAAGGGAGAGATGGTCATAGCAGAAGCAAGAGACGGATGGGCAGATGTGTCTCAAAGCCCTCAGCAGGAAGCAGAGAGTCAGGGAGTAGCCCAGGCCCTGGAGGTGTCCTGGGGTGTGCCCTGGAAGGAGTTCCTCACCCCTCACCTGGATCCACACTCAGCAGGTGACCCTGTGCCCAATGTCTGAGGGCAGGAGAAGAAGGGACGGGAGTTGGGCTTTTGTTTTCACTCCTGCCATATCCCAGCATCCAGTACTGGCTGTGCTCCATCAATACTTGTTGAATATTAAAAGCTAACATTTATTTATTTATAATGATGCAGGAACTGTGCTACTTTTTTTACTTGTCCCATCTCATTTTAATCTGCACCACAATGCTAGCAGGTGGATACTCTCATTATCCCCAGTTTAGGCATGAAGCTGAGGCAGAGTGAGAGCAGAGGATTCGCCAGGGTCTCGCTGTGGGCAAGAGAAGTGGGATTAGAACCTGGCCAAGGCCTGGCCTTCTTCGCTCCGTGCAGCCCCTAAGCCTAGAAACTATTATGAATCACACAGAGCTCAGCCCATCTGGGTGATCTGGCCAGAGTCATCTGGCCGACTCTAGGGCCCAGCTTCCTCCAACTGGCCTCTCAGAGCCTCTAGTGGGCATCCAAAGCCTCACGGAAGCACTGGGTCCAGTCAACACAATGACCTTGGGGACCTTCCAGTAGGAACTTGGGGGACATATATATTCTCTATGATTCTGTGGATATAAGAAAAGTTCACAGGCCAATGCCAGAGAGAGAAGACCATCTACTTTGCTGCTTCCCACTCCAGGTCAAATGCATCCATCTTCCTCAGTCTCCTCTGGGCCAGAGAGAGGGTGACAGCCTGGAGAAACCACCCATAAAGCATGGCTTAGTGCACGCAGTCTGGTTGGGCACATTACCCGGGAGCGATGGCTCGGCCTTCAGACCCATCTCCAGCAGGGCGTGAGAGGAGTGGACCTAACGGTGTGGGTGTGGCATGGGCAATGGTGGTGCAGAAAGGTGGGGGCCATTCCATGGTCAGAAGGGCAGCCTTCTGCTCCCCCAGCAGCACCAGCACAAGAACAGTGACCTCCTGGCAGCATGGCGTCCCTCTTATGCTCACCTCCAAACCTTCTGCATTCTACTCACCAAATATGAATGCATGTTACTAGGTCCCTAGCTTATACACTAGCTCAGAGAGTCATTGGTTTATGTTGTAGACACATAAAATATAAGAATGAGAATTGTGCGTGTGTGTGTGTGTGTGTGTGTGTGTGTGTGTGTGGTAGGGGAGGTATTTTGGGCAGCGTGGGTTGTTTTGCGGTCTGTGTGGTGTACGTGTAGCATAGCGTGAGGTAGGGATGGTGGCAGTGTGATGGTGTGACAGTGTGTATGTGTGGCATGTGTTTGTGTGCATGTAGCGTATGTGGTACAGTGCGTTACAGTGCATTTGTGGCATGATGAAGGGATGGTGCAGAGGTAATGGTGACGGTGAGGAGTATGTGTTTGTGCGCATATGTGCAATGTAATGGCGGGTCCTGCGAGCACCCTGGAGGGAAGGCTTCTTGTTTCTGCCTCATTAAGTGAAACAAGTCATTATGGTGAATAGCACACATCCCTCAATATGCTTCTCCTGGTACACATTCTCCACCACAGATGAAGTCAAGCAGACACTCTAAGTTGGGGTGGGAAAACACTGCATGGCGCAGGTTCTTAGGACTTATCTGTAAGAAAATGATGAGTGTGTCCAGCTTTGGCTCCGTCTTATGTGCCAATGCACACATGTAGTATCGTCCAAGGGAGGCTGGTGAGGAGATATTCCCAGGGGCTGGACTTTTGTACCTGCTCATCCAGGTTCACACTGCCAGCTTGTGGTGTTGCCATGGCAACACCCATCCCCTCCTCTGGTGAAGTTGGTACCGGGTTAAGGTGGATGCTCTCTCATCCCACGGGGATAATAAGGTCATCAATGACCTGCCCAAGGCAGGGTGGGGCTGTGAGGAGGGAACCAATGGTTTTCCTGCTTAGCAGTGACCAGCCTTCCTCTGCCCAACCCTCAGTCAAGACCCAAGACAAGACCCAGCAACCTTGTACCTCCCCACCA
Source organism: Glis glis (assembly GCA_004027185.1). Taxonomy (NCBI): domain Eukaryota; kingdom Metazoa; phylum Chordata; class Mammalia; order Rodentia; family Gliridae; genus Glis; species Glis glis. The sequence goes on from PVJS01024774.1 coordinate 23,759, forward strand.
GGTTCTCTTGTCTTTGTTAGACTTTCAGGTTTTCAATTTCCCTCTCACCTCCTGGCACTTTTCAGAATTGAGTTTGCTTTGCCATATTGTCCAGAATAGGAAAAGGTTTTTACTTCTGATTATTTATTTTGTAACCAGCCACATTATCAAGTTACCATAGTTGTTCTAATTATTTGTCAGGATTTGACTCTCTTATATATTGTGAGTTAGTATTATAGGAAGCGCTAATAATCTAATTTATTTCCATGTTGAATGTAATTTTATATACCAAAATGCTTGTGGGTTTCCAGTTTAAAGTTTTATAATTTCACCAGAGTTTGCCTATGTATAGATCTTTTCTCCAAAATAATTTGTATACTTTTGATCGGAAGTCTTAAGTCTTTCTTCAGGGATGCTATTGTTCTCTCTTGGAAAAATGTTTTATTGAATTTGTCCACTATTGTCTCTTATAGATCAGCTTATGTGTAATTTTCTTTATTCTTTCCTGGTAAATAGTGGAAAAATATCTTGTCCTATAATTTTCATTAGTTCAATACCTAGCTTATTGTTTACTACCTCTATTTTCCCTACCACATCTCTAATTTGCCAACTTTTTAAGTCTGAAAGTAATCCTTAGTGACCTCATGTCGTGTCTTCTCAGATCCCTGAAACCCATAGGTCTCAGATTGTTTGTGTGTTTTACCTATTTATTGGAGGTGAGCTTGTATTTTCTCTGAATCTTAAAATTGGCCCTTTGTTTTGAACAATTTTGGCTTTTAATATGTCCAATAATCTCTCTCTCCTTCTCTCTTTCCTTCTTCTTCTCTCTCCCTTCCTATTTCCTTCCTCCTTTCTTCCCCCTCCCTCTCTCCCTTCCTTCCTTCCTACCTACCTTCTCAACCACAGAGAGGAGTTTACACATGTCCAATATTAGGGGCTGAGATAGATTTTTTCAGAGGTACTTGATTTTATCATAGGTATTTGTCCAAATATTTTAGTCCTAGACTAAAAAGGACATTGAAAGTTTTTATTTTCCATAGTTTAATTTAATTAAATTGAGGTTCTCATTATTTGCCAAGGATGGGGAGAAAGGAAGATCACAGGCAGCCCCAGGGCAGGGAAGTTACTCTGAGAAGCATTTCCTTATGTATATCTGTTGTGGCAAACAAGTTAACTACTCCTACTTTCTTTTTTTTTTTTTTTTTTTGCGGTACCGGGGATTGAACGCAGGGGCGTTCTACCTCTGCGCTACGCCCCCAGCCCTATTTTTTATACTTTATTTTGAAACTGGGTCTCATGAAGTTGCGGAGGGCTTCACTAAGGAGAGAGAGAGAGAGAGAGAGAGAGAGAGAGAGAGGGAGGGAGAGAGAGAGCAAGAGAGCTGAGAGCGAGAGAGCTGAAGCTGGCCGTGAACCCGGATCCTCTGGTCTCCGCCTCCCAAAGTACTGGGATTACAAGCGTGCGCCACCACGCCCAGCTCACTGCTCCTACTTTCTAATGAGGTAGATGCCCTCTTTGGTGATAACCATTACAATGCTCCCCTAGACCCTGTCCCCCAGCCCATGTCAAGTAAACTTGTGGCAAGATCCCCTTAGGGAGCTGCCACATGTGTGGGCTTTTCCCCAGGCCTTAGCCCTTGTTCCGTTGACCTTGAGGGTGTATTTTGGCTTTGTTAGTGACCATAGTTACTTTACTTCCTCCTATTGTGTCTTTCTGTCACATATTTGACAGATTATATATTCAAAATGGCCACATGCCATCCCCTTCTAGAACTTTGTAGCCTCAACTTTCATAAAAGGGCATGCAATTCCTATCCCCTTGAAAGTGGTCTAGCTTTTATGAGTAGAATGCAGCAGAAGGGACACCACATGGCCTCTGATGCCAGGACATGAAAGGCAGTATGGCTTCATCCTGGTTCTCCCCGTGTTTCTTTCTCTCTTCCTCTGTCTTCTCTTCTGTCTGGGTACATGTACCCAGGGAGCCCTGAGCCCACTTGAAAGATGTTTGCTGTCCTGAAGCCACCATGCTGGAGAGACATAGTGGGGAGACCACATGGAGCCAGAGAGAGTTGCCCCAGGAGACACACGGGTCTTCCCAGCTTGAGCCACTAGGATTGTGAGTGAGTGAGCCTTCAGATAATTCCATACCCCCACCTTTGAGCTTCTCCAGTGGAGCAGAGATAAGATGATCCTGCCAAACCCTGCTTGAGAGGAGATCCATGAGCAGAACATATGTGATTGTTTGAAGTCACTAAATTCAGAGCTGCTTAGTTACATAGCAGTTGATAAGTGGAACACATAGGTAAACTTGCTGGCGGGGACCTCTTTAATCCCATTTTTATGTATTGTAAACACTTTTCAAAATACCTAGCCTTTCATGTTATCCTTCCCTGTTCCATATTGATAAAGACATTTTCTTACTTTTATGTCGCCTTGTTCATTTCGGTAGGATTGTGGGTGAAGAGATCAAAACATGGCTTCAGATTTTACCACCTTGAACAGAAACATAAAGTTTCCACTTAACATCCTGAGCTGTTTCAATCAGATACCATCCTTTATTCACACCTCAATGTCAATTAGTTTATCGGATTAACTGTTGTCTTTTAACTAAAAAATAAACTTAATCACATGTGTTAGTTTGCTAGGGCTACCATAACAAAATACTACAGACTGAGTGGTCTAAACAACAAAAATGAATTTTCTCACCGTTGTGGAGGCTAGAAGTTCAAGATCAAGTTGTCAGAAGTGTTGGGGTCTTCTGAGGCCACTTTTCTTGGCTGATAGATGGCCTGTCTTCACATGGTCTTCCCTCTGTGTGCCTGTGCCCTAATCTTCTCTTCTTGTAAGGACACCAGTCATATTGGATTAGGGCTCACCCTAATGACCTAATTTAACTTAAATATTTCTTTAAAGACAGTGGTCCCAATGTTATCACATTCTGAAGTACAGGAGTGTTAGGGTTTCAATAAGAATTCTTTTATGAGGGGGATACAACTCATCCCATAACAACACACTTCTCCTAAAGGAATGCTTTCAGATATTGTAAAGCACTTGGTACACAATAAAGATGCTAAACACATTAGTTCTTTCTTCCTTCTTTCAATTCCAGATTTCTTTGTCCTTGGTGGTAGAAGAGAATGTATTTCTTTTACTAAAATCTTATTTTCCCTCTTTTCCAAGAAATTATTTGCGAGAAATCGTGGGAGGATGATCTATTTTCTATTTCCCTTTTTCACAGACCCTACTTCATTAATCTAAGATGGAATTCCAACAATTTCCCTCCTCTTTTCTGGAATATGGTTATGATGACAAGAATTGCAATAGCCACCTTCAGAGCAGGAGATGACCTTGAGGCTAGAAGCCCCACAAAAGGTGGGAGGAGAGAAAATATAGAAGACACCCAGGACATGGATGATGGTGTGTGGATGCCTGTCAGCCTTGGACTACATACCTTAGGACTTTATGTTGCATGAGAGAGAGAGAGAGAGAGAGGAAAAAAACCCTCTATATTATTTATGCCACTGTTACTTTGCCCAAAAGTAATTCCTAATTAATAAGGAATTTGAGTTCAGTCGCCAAGTTTAAAGTACATGTTAATAAACTGGTTTAATATGTTTGAAAACAAATTGACTTCTGACCCTTTAAAGCTTGCGTCCAGTCTTTCCTGGTTGACTGCAGTGAGCGCACCACAGTGTGGGCACATGTGCAAGAACCTGTGTTCCAGAAAGCAGGAGGGAGAGGAGGGGACAGAATTAGAGTGAGCAGGCAGGCTGTTGCTATGAGATAAAATCATACCAGGAGGCAGGAGAGGGAGCTTGCACTGCCTAGCAGTCCATTGTGAGGACTGAAGTGAAAGGGGCAGCCATGATCTGAGTTGCATTTTTAAAATCCTGGTGTTACTTAAAGAAAGGATTATAGGCATAAAGACAAGTGGGCAGGTAGAGAGATTATTTAGGAGACTATTGACTTAGGTGAGGCAGGAGGAAATGGTTACTTGAACCAAGGTAGTGGCAGTGGCAGTGCAGAGGAAAGAAAGAGATTAAAGTTAAGATGTATTTTTGAAGTGGTGCTCATAAGACTTGCTAATTGTTTGGGTGTAGAGGTTGAGAGGTGAGAAGAACCAAGGAGGCAATGATCTCATTTTAATAACTGACTGGCTGTATTTAAGGAGATAGGGAAGGTAGAAGAGATCTGGTATTTAGGGGAGAAGGAAATGGGATCACGAAGTCTCCTTTGACAGGTAGTGTTTGAGATATCTGAGATATACACATGTCAATATGTGGAAGTTGGCTATATAAGTCTGGGCTTTAAAAGGAGAGTTTCGTAAGTCATGGGTGTAAGATGGCAACAGAAACCATGGGACTGGATGAGATCATTGAAGGAATTGAAAGGAGAAGGTGATTCAATCAGTGCACAGGAGGTAGAGGGTGGAGGCAACATGTGCAGCTGACTATTGAGTTTCCCTGGAAAGGGAAGCAGAGGAGTAGAGTGGGAAGCAGACTGAGATGCGAGGTCAAAAAAGGAGGTAAACATTTGGGAGATCCCAAGCACATTTGTATCTAGTAGAGAGAGAGTGTGTGAGATCCAGAGCACAGTAGATTCTGGTAGGGAAAGAGATATTAGGTGTGTGTGTGTGTGTGTGTGTGTGTGTGTGTGTGTGTGG
>PVJS01024775.1:6855-28483 GCA_004027185.1 Glis glis
TTTTTTTTTTTTTTTTGCGGTACCGGGGATTGAACGCAGGGGCGTTCTACCTCCCCGCTACACCCCCAGACCTATTTTTTATACTTTATTTTGAAACCGGGTCTCAAAAAGTTGCGGAGGGTCTCACTTAGGAAAGAGAGAGAGAGAGAGAGAGAGAGAGAGAGAGAGAGAGAGGGAGAGAGCGAGAGAGCTGAGGCTGGCCGCGAACTCAGATCCTCCGGTCTCCACCTCCCAAAGTACTGGGATGACAAGCGTGCGCCATCACGCCCGGCTCCCCCTTCTAATTTCTAATGTGCAATATCTGCATTTTCTTGTCACTGTTTCTTCATTAGGCAAAGTGATGGGTGCTACTTTCATGTTTGAGACGTGGGACACTGGTGACTTTTGCTTGGTTCCTTCTTCCTGTGTTCCTTCTCTCTCTCCTCTTTCCCTTCCTCTCTCTCTCCCTCACCTTCTGCTCGCCGGCTGTCATGAGCCGAGCCGCTCTTCTCTACCATGCCGTCCATGATGCTCTGCCTCTCCACAGGCCCATGATGATGGGGCCACGCAACTAGACTGAAACCTCCTGTGAGCCAAAAGAAATCTTTCCTTCTTTAAGTTGTTTTTCTCAGGTAGTTTGTCACAACAGCAGAACACTAACACACCCATTGACAGTGTGCAAGCGTTCCAACTTTTCCACACCCTCACCATCTCTCTCTCTGATAGAGGCCATCCTAATTAATGTAACATTGAATGGAACTGATTCTTGACTATAAAATGCAAATTTTGTCTGATAGAGATATAACTGATCCCATTCTATAGAAAAAATGACTCCATTCTATAGAAAAAATATTCTACTGCTGTATAAATATTAGCCATTTCTTCATTGATTAGAAAATTAATTTCAACATTCTTGATTACTTGTCATGTGTCTATTCTTCAGATTCCCCCTTTGGTGGCGCACGCCTGTAATCCCAGTACTTGGGAGGCTGAGACTGGAGGATCCCAGGTTCAAGGACAGCCTCAGCAAGTATTGAGACTCATCAACCTAGCAAGACCCTGTTTCAAAATAAAAATAAAATAGGGCTGAGGGTGTAGCTCAGAGGTAGAATGGCCCTGGGTTCAATCCCCAGTACACACACACACACACACACACACACACACACACACACACAGGCCAGACTCAGTAATTTAGTGAGGCTCTCAGCAACTTAGCTAGACCCTCTTTCCAAATAAAAAATAAAATGGAACTGGTTGTGGTGGTGCATGCTTGTAATCCCAGTACTTGGGAGGCTAAGACAAGAGGATCGTGGGTTCATGCGGATAGTGAGGTCCTCCACAACTTAATGAGACCCTGTTAAAAAAAAAAAGAATAAAAAACAGGGCTGGGGGTGTAGCTCGGAGGCAGAATGCGCCTGGATTCAATCCCCAGTATCACACAAAAAAAGGGGCTGGGGGCATAGCCCGGATGTAGAAGACCCTTGGTTTCCACACCCAGTACCCTCATGCCCCGCCCCACAAAAAACTTACTGGCTTCCTCATTAATAATGAGTTAAATAAATTTTTGACATGTTTTCATTTTTATTTGTGTGACAGTCATGATGTTACTTTTTGGTACTAGGAATTGAACTCAGGGGCATTCTACCTCTGAGCTACACCCCCAGTCCTATCTATCTATCTATCTATCTATCTATCTATCTATCTATCTATCATCTATCTATTATTTTGAACCAGGGTTGCTGAAACTGGCCTTGTATCTGTGATCCTGCTGTCTTAGTCTCCCAAATACTGGGATTACAGGCGAGAGCCACCACACCTGGCTATGATGTTACCTTTTGAAAAGTATACATTATAACAAGGATGATCATTACAGCATTTTTTAAAGCTAAAAGAAAAAAAAAAGCCTGGAAATAACCTAAATGTTCACCAACTGGAAAATAGTGAAAATCTGTGGTATATATTCCCATAAAGGAATGCCGTTTGAAGTGTTCAGAGCCACAGCCACTAATAGATGCTCTTGCAAACAGAGTTTCAGAAGGATACACACAGCCCAATACCTTTACGTATATGTTTAAAACATACACTGCTACTATAAAGTGCTTAAGGATATAGAAAAAGGTAGTAAAAGCATGAAAATACCTATTACAGAATAATGGGTATTTCCTTCTGAGATAGAGAGAGAAATGCAAAAGGGAGCTGAATTTGCATCTACAATATTTATTTCTTCAAAAGCAGGGCCCAAGCAAAAAGAACACTCACAGGGGCTCTTCAAAGCACAGTGTGGCGCTCAGAAGCAACGGGCCCGGGGAGCCTGGGTGGGAAGAGGCTGGCATCCACAGCGTTAATTGCACCGTGAAATGTCTCAAATAAGGCAAGACGGATCCGCTAATCTCCAGGCCCAGCTCCAGGCTCTGCATTCAGTTGCCGCATTGACATCTTCACCTGGATGCTCCCCCCCAGCCCCAGGAGAGCAGACTGAACACGCTGAAAAGGGAGCACTAATTCTCCTTAAACCTTCCCTCCCCCAGTTTTACCCAGATAGTAAATGACGTCATCATTCCTGACGTTGCCCAAGCCAAAAACCTAGCCACCAGCCTCAGTTTCTCCCTTCCCCTTGCACCCCCGCCCCAGCCTTGGACATGTCCCTCTGGGCTCTTTCATGGGAAATCTTAAGTCTCTTGTGCACTTCTCCTTACAACATTGTCACCCACTAAAATAGTAAATCAGGCCAGACTAGTGCCCTCCTTAAAATTCTTCATTGATAGCCGGGCGTGGTGGCGCGCTTGTAATCCTAGTACTTGGGGGGCGGAGATGGGAGGATCCGGGTTTGTGGCCAGCCTCAGCTACTTAGTGAGGCCCTCCGCAACTTTGTGAGACCCGGTTTCAAAATAAAGGATAAAAAAAAAATAGGGCCGGGGGTGTAGCTCGGAGGTAGAACACCCCTGGGTTCAATCCCTGGTACTGCCAAAAAAAAAAAAAAATTCTTCATTGATTTCCTGATCCTTATAAAATCCAATCTAATGATGTATGTGTGTGCGTGTGCGTGTGTGTGTGTATGCACGTGTGCGTGTGTATGGCTGGGGAATGAACCCAGGGGCATTCTACTTCTGAGCTGTAACCCTAGTCCTTTTTATTTTGAAACAGGGTCTCACTAAATTGCTGAGGCTGGCCTCAAACCCGCGATCCTCCTGTCTCAGCCTCCCAAGTACTGGGATTACAGGTATGCGCCACCACACCCGGCTTCTAATTTTTCTTTATATTCCTAACTCCTTGCTTAGGGCCACTGCTTGATGGATCTCTTGAGTAATAGTAAACCACAGGGAAGGATGGCAAATTCTCCACTCCCGCTGTAGTTATGAATGTATTCTCTACAAACCTTGTCAGGCCTTTTGGGAACCGCTGCTTTGTGATAGCACCATACTAAATTCTGGGGTCCGCAGAGCCCCTCCCCTAACTGTCCTTCAGAGTCTCACAGTCAAGTAGGGAGACAGATTCCTAAGTAATAACAATATGTGACTGACTTAATAGATACAAACCAATAAGACATGGGTACAGTCACTATGCACCCCAGACTTTTTAGGGCATTTGACAAACTTTGTTCGAATCTCCCCAAAGGGAAAACTATGCCCCTAATTGGGGTCCTGTATTCTAGGATGCCCGCTGTGGTGGACACTGTAGGTACCTGAACCCCACCCTGTACCAAGCTGCTATCCCCATCCCCCGTGTGCTGGGAACTTCAGCACCTGTCCCCCTCTCTAGAGAAGTGTCACTGGCCAAATGGGAACCGCCACCCCTTGGGAGGATTTGTCCCACTAGCCCCAGCAACGTGCCCTGCAGCAGACCTCACCGGGGCTGGGCTGTGCAGGCCTGGGAAGGGCCAGCCTTTGTTCTGTGGTGCAGCGGGGCTCCGGGGCTCCCCCAGCCCAGGCCGAGTCTCCAGCTGAGGCCACATCCTCACTCAGACCCCCAGAACCCCCTGAATCCTGCAGCCTCTTTTCCGGAGGACGCTCCTTCAATAACCAACCTTACAACAACCACCGTGCACCTGGCAGTGCTGAGCGACAGAGGCCCCAATGGTGACCTCAACCCGGGGGCCCAGGAGCTCGTGACTAAACCCTTGGCTTCCTCTCCTAATGGGCCGGTTCTGAGTTGGATGCCACAGGCTCTCAGAGGGTCCCCAGCAGGCGTGCCGTCTCCCTGCCCACCATGAGCCCACCCTCCATCGGCTCTTTCCAGCTTCTCATCCCTTCTTCCCTCTGAGGAATTTCTGGGTTCAACCTCCCACCAAACCAAATGCACCGAGCCTCTGCATCAGGGTCTGCTTTGGGGGTACCCAGACCATGGCACCAATGTCCTCCCAGCCCCACGGTGGTCTCCTGAACCCCAGAGCCATGCTGGCTGCCAGTGTCAGCTTCAGGGGTACATGGTCTCCCCCCAGCTCAGTGTCTCTCCGCTAAGAACTCCCCTGGGCTTGCTCAGCAAAGGCCTAGCCCTGTACAACGCCACACCAAGACCCGCGCCATCTCTCTCCCGAACTCTGGAGACACAGGGCTTCTCTGTAGATGGGGCTGTCTCTCAGTGTCATTAGCCTCTGAGGCTTCCCTGAAATGTCACCTCCTCAGAGGTGTCCCTGCCCTGGCTCTCCACCCCACCCCTTCGTCGCCCCCTCCTCTGGAGTCTCCCCAGGGCTCTTGGTGGTACACATGGGACATCTGCTCCTGTGGGGGACACCTGCCTCCTAGCCCTGGGCGAGGACCTGGCGCACAGCCTGAGCTCAGGAGACGTCCGCGAGCCAAGAGAAGCGGCCCTGTGCTTCCCATGTGGAAACAGATGGCTGCATCTGGGAGCCACATCTGCACGGTCCCCTCCAGGAGCAAGAGGCAGCCGGGCCAGCGAGGAGCCGGCAGCCTTGTGAAGGTAATTAGGTTCGCGGGGCTTAATAGATTCTCAGGGCTGCGGGGACAAAAAGGTGTTTTCACAAATGCCCCGAGTGCCAGCGTAACACACGTAGCGGGGACGGAGTGAGAAACCACATGTCACCTTCTGCCAATCCATAGGACAGACACCCGCCCTCCTCCCTCACAGGGGGGCCAAGGTGTCATTGAACACGGCCTCACACTCTGCCTGGGGAGCTGGAACATTTTTTTTTTTTCTGGTGGTGAAGGTGGCTTCTCTCCCTTGCGTTCTGACGTTTATGCCCCTGCCTGGGTTCCAGAGGGTTCCCAAAGCCCTTAATTTCTGAGATCATCAGACTCCATTAGAAGCCACTGACCAGCATTTTACAATCCCCTGCGTAGGTTCCTAAAGTGGATGATATTGCCCACTGAAGGTGCTCAAATGAAATATAGGTACATAAAAGAATGCAAATTTGTCCCGCATCTTTTTTTTATTCGCTTAATAGTAGATTTTCAGGGGGCACTGGAAAATTTCTTTTTTTTTTTTTGAGATACTGGGGATTGAACCCAGGGGTATTCTACCTCTAAGCTACACCCCCAACCCTATTTCTTTTTTTTTTTTTGCGGTACTGGGGATTGAACCCAAGGGTGTTCTACCTCCGAGCTACACCCCCAGCCCTATTTTTTTGTACTTTATTTTGAAACCGGGTCTCACGAAGTTGCGGAGGGCCTCACTGAGTAGCTAAGGCTGGCCACGAACCCGGATCCTCTGGTCTCTGCCTCCCAAGTACTGGGATTACAAGCGTGCGCCACCACGCCCGGCCTCCCTATTTCTTATTCTTTATTTTGAAACAGGGTCTCACTAAGTTGCAGAAGGCCTCACTAAGCAGCTGAGGCTGGCTGCAAACCTGCAATCCTCCTATCTCAGCCTCCCAAATACTGGGATTACAAGCGTGCACCACCACAACTGACTCTTTTTTTTTCTGAAGAGGGGGCAGTAAGTCAAATAAGTCTGGGAACCTCTGCCAGTATTTGCTGTGTGAGGTCACATATTCACATGTCTTGGGGTGGGACAGGCATTACCTACCCTGGAATCAATGCTGTGGGAAGTCACACCAAAGTCCCTCATGCCAACCTTCCCAGCAGCACTCTGCTTTCTGAAATATTCCCAGGCCGAATATTTGAAAATTCTCTCCTTTTAGGACAAATTCCAGCACAAAAAAGAAGCAAAGAAAGCCCGTGGAAAGCCTTTCCCCTTGCCTGGAAGCCTCGTTGGTAAGTATTTCTAATAAACTTTCATGCTTGGTGGGAGATCCTTTGCACGCTGACAAATTTCTCCTGAAATTTAGATGTCTTGTTCAGAGTAATAGCTGTAGCACACAGGTGCCCAGCTGCTATTGTAAAATCAGTAAGCATTTAATTGAAACAAACGACTATAATAATAGTACATTATCCCTGCAGGCCGAGCGCTATCACAGTTTTAATTATTGAGTTAAGAGTCAGACTAATTTATCCTTTTAAAGCAACAGCCCTGTTCCTGGTTAGACTGATCATCCTGTTATAAATATGGGAGCTCCAGCAGAGAAAGATGCAGATGGAAAGCTATTTGTTCCCTTCAGGGCTGGTTTTGTCTTTGAAGACAGGTTTGCAAACACAGGCCACTGAACTGCTGGGTCTGGGATTGCCCAGCTGGGGGCTGAGACTTCAGTTCAGGCTGGGATGGGGCCTGTGGTTGTCACGTGTCCCATCTCTGGGATACAGGCCCTCACTCCTCTGTTTAGAGCCTGCACTGGCTCCCTACTTCATTCCAAGTAAAAGCCAAGTCCTTAATAAGCGACAAAACCATTTAACAACCCTCTACTCCTCACCTGCTACTCTCTGGCCTCCTCCCCCTGCTGTTCTCCCTTCCCCAGCACACCCATCTCCCTGGGATTCCTTGAATACCCAAGCAGGCTGCGGTCCCAGGGCCCTTCTACAGTTGGGTGCGTTTTTTGCCCCCCAGGGAACACTGGAGACATTTTTGGTGTTACTGTTGGAAGGATGCTACTGTGTCTAGTGAGTAAAGACCACGGATGCCGGGCGTGGTGGCGCATGCTTGTAATCCCAGTACTTGGGAGGCGGAGACTGGAGGATCCAGGTTCGCAGCCAGCCTCAGCTACTTAGTGAGGCCTCCGCAACGTTGTGAGACCCAGTTTCAAAATAAAGTATAAAAAATAGGGCCAGGGATATAGCTCGGAGGTAGAAAGCCCCTGGGTTCAATCCCCGGTACCACACACACACACACACAAAAGACCACGGAAGCTCTAACCATCTCCAACGACAGGCCAGTCCCCCAACCCCCAACACAGAATGATGTGTCTGCAACGTCAATCATGCCGAGGCCGGAAAACGCCGTTAGGTTAGCTACTGCCTTTGTATGGAAAGTTCTTCCCCCAGCCAGGGATACTTGCCCTATACATTTTCTCACCTCCTGCGAGATGTCGTTCAAGCCTTAGCTCTTCCCTGACCATGCTACCTAACCCTGCCAGCTGCACGCCCAAGCCCAGCACACACGGGGACACACGCCCGGTCCCTTTGGGTGCTGTTCCTTGTCTTTCCTCCGAAGCACTTAACACCTGCTAACGTACGATGTGACTTACTCATCAGTTGGTTGCTTAGCATCTCGCTCCCCCTGCCGTGTCCACGTGTCGAAGACCTTTGCTGTGTTCATTGCTCGCACCTAGGATGGTGCCCAGTACCTAGCTGTTCAAGGAATGTTGGTTGAGTGAATATTTGCCCCAACCCCTCTCTTCATCTCTCACTCCACATAGCTTCCAAGGTGAGTGCATTTCACCTCCCCGTGGTCTCCCAAACCCACCCCTTCCTGCCAAGGTTGGGAGCCCATTTCTTTTTCCTGGACTGTCACAAGTCTCTCGCTGGGCCGCTCAGGTATCTCTCCAGTGAGGTTTTGGGGTGACTCCCACATGCTATGCCTGTGAACTGTCACAGTCTCAGGGTCCACCCTGGGACAACCCATGAGCTGTAGGTTCTGGGACACAAAGAAGGCAGCTGTAGGCCTTACCACCTAGGAAGGACCACATTGTCTAGAAGGATAGATGGATGCATGAGCGACACGCACCGCCACTGACTTTCTCCCCGGCTGAGCAGATGTGATGGGATCCTGGGCACCATGCCTCTGTGCTGTCTGGGGACGGGCAAGGTCGCAGCTCATGGAAGTCCTGCTCAGGCGGATTCTTGCAGGGCAGTAACGTCTTCTGCTGTCAAGAAACAGCTGCTAACACAGAAGGCGCTAGTACAACAGGACGCGGCAGGCAGGGGAGGATCTGGCCACTCCAGTCCCTGTGCACCCACCGTCCCCCTCTTGTCCTGTGAGGCCACACGTTCTGGCATGAAAGTGCTGGCCGCAGCTTCTCCCAGTCTCTCTGCATCTGTGCCCTGTCTCTGTAACCCAGCAGCGAAGGGTCCTAACACCCCTTCCAGCTCGCGGCCTTCCTGGTTCTTACTGAGAGCTTCTTAGCAAGAATTAAACATTTTCCCATTAATGCGCTGGTATGTGCATGAGGGTCGCCATGGTTTTCTGTTAGTGTTCTGCCTCCACAGTTGCACAGACCTTGAATGGTTTACCCTGTAGACTCTTATTTTTCCTGTAGACTCTTATTTTTAGAATTTGGCAAGGTTTTCAGGAATGGATTTGTCACATTATGGTAGACACGTCTGTGTGTATATATCATCTGCTCTGTGCCAGGTACTGGGCTGAGCAATGGGGATTCACAGTGACTGATGTGGGTGGCCCCTGCCCCACGGAGCTAACTCCACACCCAAATCAACACATGCTCTGAAGGCTGCAAGATGGAGGGTCAAGGGTGGACTAGGGGTGTTTTAGCCAGCCTTCTCATCTCGGTGACCAAAGTACCTGACATGCATAACTTAGAAGAAGAAAGGTTTATTTGGGGCTCACAGTTTCAAAGGTCAGTCCACAGTTGGCAGGCTCCAAGGCAGAAATGGCCTGGTGACAGGGCTTTAGGGCATGGTGGAGAAAAATCACTCTCACCTCATGGCAGCCAGGAAGCAGACCAAGAGAGAGGAGGGGCCAGGAACAGTCTCCACGGCTGTGCCCCCCAGTGATCCACCTCCTCTAGCCACGCCCTGGCCTCTAACCTGGATGCCTTGGCAACACATGAGCTTCTCTGGGAGACATTTTCTAGCCAAACTATAACAGGGGGATCAGCAAAGCTTCTGACTGGCTGGAGGGGAGTGAGGAGGGGAGTGGGGATGGGTGAGCAGGGCTGGGTAAGGAGAAGCTAGAGGAACAGGCAGGGCCAGACTGGGTGGGCCTTGAATGCCAGGTGAAGACACTGGCTTTTACTCTGGGGTCACTAGGAACCCAGAAGTGTATTATAGAAAGACCAGTTTGATTGCTAAGATCAGGTGGGAACTGACAGGTGAGCAGTGTTGTAGCATCTGAGACTCGGCTAGAGGAGGTGAGTATGAGAGATGCCGGGGAGAGATGCAGGATTTAGGACTGGTCATGGTGGGTGGTCGAGGAGGACACAGATCACCAGTGGTATACACGGTATACATGGGCTGGTCAGACAGGAGAAGAGACCTGTCTGACCCCTGATCAGTGGTCAGCTGTGAACAGGCTGAGCTCAGGCTCAATGTTCAAGTGGGGTTTCAGGATGGGGGCAAGTAGATTACATGGTCGGTGCCTGGGAGAGGGGACTAAGCAGTGGAAACTGGTACCCAGGCACGATGGTGGAGAAGCAGGCAGAGAGAGAGGAGCCCTGTAAAGGATCCCAAGAAGGGGTGGCCTGAGCCACGGAGGACACACAGAGGGAGTGAGTTTCAGGGCAGAAGGGAGTAGCCAGTGGTCTAATACAGCCAAAGTCAAGTATGGTAAAAACGGTACATACCCAAAGGGTTTGGCAACACAGAGGCCGCTAGTGCCCCTCACCGGAGCAGCTTTATAGCCACGAGGTTGACAGAGGCCCAAGTGAACAGGAGGGGAGGGAACACAGACGGCTGGGTCATGGTGCCCTCCTGAGACCATGGGGGAGGAGAGCAGGCAGGGGTCAAGGATGACCGTCTACTTAGATGCGGAGGGGACATGCGACTGTGGAGGGTGCTGGTCCCATCACGGGAATGCCCAGGGGACCCTGACAGCTATGCCACTCGGGGCCAGGTTCCCATTTTGGGTCTCAACTGACCCTTTTTAACAACCCTATGAGATGGATGTGGCTGTTTCCACTTTGCAGATGAGCAACGGAGTCTCCAAGAGGCGAGGCCCATCACCCCCTGTCCGCAGCTCATACAGAGCAGGGCCAGGATCTGAACCTGCGTCCGTCTGACCCCAGAGTCTGATCTTTTCACTGTTGAAGGTGGCTTGGCCCGGCCTCACCGCGTCCTCTCATTCAGGGTTACAGACTGCCCCCCAAAGGCTGAATCTTGTTATCACAGCACAGGGAGTCGGCACAGAAATTATCTGTCTTAGCCGGACGTGGTGGCGCACGCTTGTAATCCCAGTACTTTGGGAGGCGGAGACTGGAGGATCTGGGTTCGCGGCCAGCCTCAGCTCTCTCTCTCTCTCTCTCTCTGTCTCTCTCTCTCTACTTAGTGAGGCCCTCCGCAACTTCGTGAGACCTGGTTTCAAAATAAAGTATAAAAAATAGGGCCAGGGGTGTAGCGCGGAGGTAGAATGCCCCTGGGTTCAATCCCGGGTACCACACACACACAAAAAAGAAATTATCTGTCTTGTTTTGACTAATCTTTGTAGCTAATCTTTCTGTATCTTTGAAGAATGGGAGGGAACTGCCGGACACAATGACAAACCACCCTGGAATGGGGGCGATCGCAGCAGCCCTGGAGGGAAGGCATGGTGTTTGGAGGGTCCGGGGCTGCTGGGGCTCTGGTTCACTGAGGCTGCAGCAGGGACGAAGCTGGGGAAGCCGAGGGCAGATCGCTGGGAATGAGGACTCCGTCCCGCAGGCCCTGGGGAGCCAGGGTGCTGTGTGAGTGGAGGAGACCAGCAGGCTTCCTGTGCTCAGGGTAAGAGGCTAAGGCACAGGCAGGAGGCACTGGGAGACGGACCAGCGGGGGAGAGCTGAGGAGGCAGAACCAGCCGCACTTGGTCCCGGGGGTCTGTAACCTAACACGCTCCATCCAAACTAGGAATCCTCCATCTTCCTGAACTTGGCCTTCAGTTTCTATTTGGAAGGGGCCTAAGGCCGCTGCCCTCGACCCTGGGGCTGGAGGGATTCTGGAAGGATGTGTGGGTGTACATGGCAGGAGGCCTTCGCTTCCCCATCTGGGGGATGGAGAGGGCAAGTATCAGGTCTTCATCTTGTCTGTCAGTCTGTCCCACTGGAATGTAAACTCTGTGGATCTGGAACAGCCACCTGGTCTGCTCACTGCTCGGGGCTTGGGAGGGGGCCTGGTGTAGAGGAGACCTCCGTATAGCATGTAGAATGGATGGATGGATGGATGGATGGATGGATGCATGCATGCATGAACCAATCCTGGTGAAATGAAGTTGGGAAACTCCACAGGTCTTGCAGCACTAAGTGCTTGGAACCAGAAAACGGGGTTATTTCCCCTTCCAGTGATGAGCTGCCTGTGGACAAATGTCCTTGTCCCATGATCAGTCCACCCCCCACCCTTACTGCCAGTCCAGACCCCACGCCAGGCCCTGGGTGTGTGGGGCTCTGCTAGACCCCGGTCCCCAGCAGCTCCCTGGGGGAACGAGCAGCTCTGACACCTGCTGGCCCAGCCCCTCCACCTGGGGCTCAGTTTGCCTCCCTGACCCCCACCCGCTGCTGAGGGCTCAGCTCAATGCCCCTGCCTCCAGGAGGCCTCCCCGGGTTCCCACCTAAATCAGGGTCCCCAGTGATTCCTCTAATGGAACTTGCCACAGTTGTACTTGAAAGTTCACACAAGTGTGTCCACCATTCTGACTGTGTGCCCCATCCATGAAGAACGACGGCTACTTTGCTCTGGGCCGCCTCCCTGGGCCTTCCCAGCCCCATGCACTGAGACACTGACCCAGGTCGGCTGGCCCCCGGGTGCCCCTGGGGACCTGCATGAGCTTAACTGGCCACTTGATCTCTCTGGGGTCGCTCAGTGAAGGGGCAGGAATGCAATCAGATCTGTGTTCAGAAAGTGGCTGCCCCACTGAGGATGTGCAGGAGGGGACAGGGCGGGGAGGCTGGCTAGAGGCTGCTGCACCTGCCGCCCCTGCCAGAGCCTGCCTGACCTGGGGTGGGCAGCGCAGCAGGGAGAGGTCCAGGGGGCGAGGTCTGCAGGGCCTGGTGGTGGGTTCAGGGTGAACCCAGGGCGTGCTCAGAGATTCCTGGCAGGTGGTGGGACCCCCCGACACACACACACACACACACACACACACACACACACACACACGAGAGGGGAACATAAGGAAAGGCAAGGGTGACCCACCCCCTCCGCCTTAACGCGGAACATTCTACATCGCGAATTGGCACGTGTGCTAATTAAAACCATCTTTCCGAAGAATTTATTATAGGATACTCTGAGCTAATTATAAATTCTCTGTAGCGGATCCCGAGCAGTTTGCTAATGCAGTGTTGAAATCTCTTTGGCCACCCTCGTTTCAATTATTCATCGGGCCCCGCAACAGTTGTGAACTGTAATTTAAACAGTCAGCTCATGAATATTCAATTAACACAACAAACACTGGCATGTTTTACTGCCTCGCCACTCAATATTTTGCATCCTCGTCCGTGTTTACATGTTTTTATGAACTCTCGAGGAAAGCGCTGCTGGGTGAAGTCCCTGGTTAAGCGGAGACTGAAGTAGCAGGAGGGGGAGGAGGAGGCAGCAAACCTCGGGAACCCTTCCTAGGAAGAGCTGTGGGTCTCAGGCTGGAGGGGCCCCAGGGTGGGGCTCAGCGGCCTCACCTGCGGAAGATGGAGGGAGGCCCAGAGAGGGCAAGGTCTGGCCCTGAGGCCACACAGGGGATCCCAGACACAGACAGGACTTGGTGTTCTGGGCCAGTTCCTGCTGCCAAATCTGCCACACATTAATTGGCAGAGGGGGCTTGGGGGCATCTGGCCTCTGAGACAGTGTTGGGAAAGCAGAGGAAGCCAGAAATCCCCGGCTCCTCAGCCTCTGTGGGCAATGGCCAAACGTTGCCAGATCAGGTGGTGCTGTGCAAAGCAACAGGCTGTCTTAGGATCTGGACTGGCTCTGTCCATAAGAGTCAGAGTTGGCATCCCCCCGTGGCCATGTGTCCCCTCTGCCGCCATGAGCGTTAGGGTCCCCCAACACACAAACAGCTCCGAACTTCCACAGTGGCTCCTCACCCATCCTCACGTCCTTCCCAGGGGAGCAGGTAAGGCGATGATTCCCACTTCTACAGACGAGGAAACTGAGGCTGGGAGGGCTAAGAAGCTTGCCCTGGGGAGAGCTGGGCTGGGGCTGGGGCTACTGGCCCCCCTCCCTGGTCCCCTCTCTCCTCTCTACACAGCACTGCTGCTCTACTAAGGACAGGGTTTCTGTCTTGGGACCCAGTGGGGCTGCTGCTCGTTTCTCATAAGGACCCAGAAATACGAGGTGGGGAAAGAGGAACATTTTTCAATCATCGGAGTAATTAAAAAAAACTTTTTTTGCGGTACTGGGGATTGAACCCAGGGGCATTCTACCTCTGAGCTACACCCCCAGCCCTATTATTTTTTATTCTTTATTTTGAAACAGGGTCTCACTAAGTTGCGGAGGGCCTCACTAAGTAGCTGAAGATGGCCGCAAACCCAGATCCTCCGGTCTCAGCCTCCCAAGTACTGGGACTACAAGCATGTGCCACCACGCCTGGCTTTCTTTCTTTCTTTTTTTTTTTTTTTGTGGCATTGGAGATTGAACCCAGGGGCATTCTCCCTCCAAGCTCCACCCCAAGCTGGATTTTATTTTTATTTTGAAACAGGGTCTCACTAGGTTGATGAGAGTCTTACTACTTGCTGAGGCTGTCCTCAAACCTGCAATCCTCCTATCTCAGCCTCCCAAGTACTAGGATTACAGGTGTGCGCCGCCACACCTGGCTCTTTTTTCTTTTATTTTGAAACAGGGTCTCACTAAGTTGTGGAGGGTCTTGCTAAGTTGCTGAGGCTGGCCGCGAACCTGCGATCCTCCTGTCTCAGCCTCCCAAGTACTGGAATTACAAGTGTGGTCTACCATGCCTGGCCCTGGGTAGGAAGTTTAATGTCCCTGACTTCCAAGTTGATTGACACTTGGACAACTCATTCATTAATACAAATTTCTTTGATTCTTTTTGGTACTAGGGATTGAATCCAGAGATATTCTACCTCTGAACTATACCCCCCACCCTTTTTTAATTTTTTGTTTTGAATCAGTGTCTTGCTAGGTTGCTGAGAGTCTCACTAAGTTGCTGAGGCTGGTCTGAAACCTGAGATCCTCCAGTCTCAGCCTCCCAAGTACTGGGATTATAGGCATGCATCACTATGCCTGGCTACATTGATTATTAATGTCAATTGCTTTTGTTGTTGTTGTTGTACTGGGGATTGAACTCAGGGGCATTCTACCTGAGCTACATCCCCAGCCCTTTTTTAATATTTTGTTTTGAATCAGGGTCTTGCTAGGTTGCTGAGAGTCTCACTAAGTTGTTGAGGCTGGTCTCAAACCTGTGATCCTCCTGTCTGAGCCTCCCAAGTACCGGGATTACAAGCATGTGCCACCACACCTGGCTACATTGGTTGTTAATGTCATTTGCTTTGTGTGTGTGTGTGTGTGTGTGTGTGTGGTACCGGGGATTGAACCCAGGGACATTTTACCTCTGAGCTACACCCCCAGCCCTATTTTATTTTTTTATGTTGAAACAGGGTCTAAGTTGTGGAGAGCCTTGCTCAGTTGCTGAGGTTGGTTGTGAACCTGTGATTCTCCTGTCTCAGCCTCCCAAGTACTAGGATTGTAGGTGTGCGCCACCACGGCTGGTTGCAAGATTGCTTTTTGTTGTGAAAGGTTTCTGAACCTTGGCAATGTTCTGGACCGGGTGATTCTGTGAGTGTGTGTGTGGGCGGTTGTCCTGCACATTGTGGGATGGTTAGCATCGTCCCTGGCCTCTACCAACTCCAGTTATGACAACTGAAAAATGTTTGTAGAACCAGGTGTCACACGCCTTTAATCCCAGTACGTGGGAGGCTGAGACAGGAGGATCACAGGTTCAAGGCCAGCCTCAGCAATTTAGCAAGGGCCTCAGCAACTTTAGTGAGATCCTGTTTCAAAATAAAAAATAAGCCGGGCGTGGTGGCGCACGCTTGTAATCCCAGTACTTGGGATGCTGAGACAGGAGGATCGGGTTTGCGGCCAGCCTCAGCTACTTAGTGAGGCCTCCGCAACTTAGTGAGACCCTGTTTCAAAAATAAAGAATAAAACATAGGGCTGGGGGTGTATCTTGGAGGTAGAATGCCCCTGGGTTCAATCTCCAGTACTGCAATAAATAAATAAATAAATTAATTAATTAAAAAATAAAATAGGGCTGGGGGTGTAGCTCAGAGGTAGACTGCCCCTGGGTTCAATCCCCAGTAACACACACACACACACACACACACACACACACACCCTCTCTAGATATTGCCAAATGGCTCCTGGGGGACAAAACTGTGCGAGTGAAGAAGCACTGATGTAGCAGCTCTTGGGTCCCTGCCCAGGTCCCCTTCACTGGGCCAGCGCCCCATCCCCCAGCTGCTGGTGCTGGTTGGTAGAGTTGCACAGCTGCGCCCCTCTCCAGAGAACATCCCTTGGTCAACAGATGCCACGGACCCCAGAAGGCTACTCAACCCTCGGCCCATGGCCAATGGCAGAACAACATGGTGCAAAAAGCCACCCCTTTGCCCTAAGACGCCATGGGCTCGGGTGAGATTCATGCTGCAGAGCCCCCCGGGGCCAGAGGGCAATGTGTTCCCCTGCACAAACATGCTGCTCTCACCCCCTCTCCTGAGACCAGACTCTCAAAAACTCATTCTCAACCAGGCCCGGTGGTGCGCACCTGTAATCCCAGTACTTGAGAGGCGGAGACAGGAGGATCACAGGTTTGAGGTCAGCCTCAGCAATTTAGTGAGACCCTGTTTCAAAATTAAAAATAAACTAGGGCTGGGGGAGTGGCTTGGAGGTAGAATGCCCCTGGGTTTAATCCCCAGTACCACAAAGACAAAACAAAACCTCGTTTTCACAATTCCTATGAAACCCATCCCAAGAGACTTTATAACACAAAATTTTCTGATAAGAATCAGAAATCGCCCAAATATCCATCAACAGAAGGTTAAGTTCAAACTGAAACACTCAGACAATGGAATGCCAAAAAGAAGGGCACGACCTGTAATTATGGACATGGAAAAACACCCATTACATACTGCTGTAGAAAGCTGACAGACCACTGAACAGCTCTGATAGAACGGACGAGGGAGTGCAGGAGCAGGCACCATCTCGCCTTCCCCTGCATGTGTCTAAATGCACACAGATAGGACGAAAAAGATTTATCAAATATTTAGGTTAATAATGGTTATTTGTGGAGGATGCAATTTTGATAAATTTTACTTCTTTGTATTTGCTGTGTTGTCTATGGCCATACCACCCTGAACATGCCCGATCTCATCTATATTTGCCTGTGTTTAATTTTTCTTTCTTTCTTTCTTTCTTTTTTTTTTTTTAGCAATGAACACATGCCATTTTTATAAGACCCAAAAAGCGATGCTTTGGGATAAAAGAAGAAAAAGATACAAGAATGCCTCATTTCAAAATTTATAGCAAACAGCCAAAGCCATACTCAGAAAAAAATGTATAGCAATAAACTTTTATTATTAAACAATAAACAATAAAAGTAAATGCGCTAAAGAATCGAAAATGAAAAATTTAAACATCTACCGAGAGAAAGAGGAAGGGATTAGTAAACATAAAAGGGAAATGAATAAATTAAGAGAAACAAAAGTAATAGAATTGAAACATAACTCTGGTGGTTGGTTCTCTGTATAAAACGAATAAAACAAAGTAGATAAACGAATAACATGGAGAGAACTCCAGCAGAGATGAGCATGAAAAAAGAGAAATACACAACTATGGGGATATGAACAAGGCACAATTGCAGGTAAAAGGCCACAAAAATGATAACACTACACACAATCAATGGGAATAATTGTATAGATCCTAGTATAATATATAATTCATTTTATGAAGATGGTACAAGAAGTGTGAGAAAGCTGTCTGTAAAAAAAAAGTGAAGGACCCATTTTACTAAAAAAAAATGTAGAAGAGGCCTGGTGTGGTGGCACACACCTGTAATCTCACTACTTGGGAGGCTGAGACAGGAGGATTGCAGGTTGGAGGCCAGCCTCAGCAACTTAGTGAGATCCCACTTCAAACATAAAAAATAAAAAATAAAAAATAGGGCTGGGGGTGTAACGTTAAAATAAAATGCCCCTGGTATCAATCCCCTGTACCAAAACCAAACAAACAAAAAAAGAAATATGTTGGCTTTACCTATACATATCTCTCTCTATGTGTGTATATATGTATATATATATATATGTATGCATATATATATGTATGCATATATATATATGCAGATGTATACATACTTATACTAAACTATAAGGAGAGGCAAAAATTATTTGTTAGTAGAAATTCACATTGCATTTCTGAATGGCACAACTCAGTAATATAATATAAATTGTCTCCACCTTAATTTGTCGATATAATGAAATTCCAATAATTCTGTAAAAGTGACTTAAAAATTCATGTGGAAGAAGAAATGTATGAGCTTTGTCAGAAAATAATCAAAGAGTAAGATCTCTGGGAAAATTGTATGGTCAGATATTAAAACATACTATGAAACCAAAGTAATTAAAAAAGTGTGGTAAGGACATGAGAAAACCCAGCTGAAATAACAGAACAGAGAAGAAGCCCCTCCCAGCCTCTGTCCTCCCTGCCTCCCTCCACTCCCTCCCAGGTGCCAGACCTGCACTGCGGTCTAAAATCCCCTGCACCTCCGCTTCTCCTGCTCTGCCCCACACATCTCTTCCCTGCCGCAGCCTCTCTGCAGCCTGCTTCTTGGCAGACTTGAACTAACACACCAGAACCCCTCTTTTGGAGAAAACTGTATTTGTTTCATAGAAGTATACTGATAGCCTGTTTGGGGGGTTGAGGGGTGGACTCCAAGGATGCTCCAGTCAGACCCAAGGGTTCCTAAACCAACTTCTAGGGCAGGTGGGTCCTGTTAATGGAGGGTGTAGACTCTCTGTGGGGGTGCCCCACAACTTTGTTCACCAATACTTGGGCAGGTGGGGTTTGGGGGTGAACAGAAAGGATATAAAGTCCTCCACGTGGGTTAGCAGGGAAGAAAAAAACTGAGCCGATCACGGAAAGTGCTTGGAGACAAATAACAGCATTGTTAGGTTTACCATGTTGAGCACTTCTTAAGCATTACCGCATTTGATTTTCAAAACAACCCCATGAGGTAAGGATTGTTAGCACACCCATTGTACACCTAAGAAAATTAAAGCGTAAGGAAGGGGGGACTGTTCAGCACCCCAGGCAGCCGGAGGAATGCGGATTTAAACTCAGGTCCCTCCACATCTGAAGCCAGTGATCTGAACTGCAGCACCGTGGCAGGAGAGGGGGCTCCGCCACCCAGCAGGAGTGTCGAGGTCACGCCCCTGCTCCCAGAAGACAGCTCTGTCCGCATGTCATTGGCTGGGCATCATTCACTCCTGCTGTGCACACCTGTCTGGGCAGCTGGCCTTCTACCACGAGCTGGGGGCAAAGTGAGCCTGGTCCCTACCATGTTTGGGGACCACTGTGCAGGGGCTAGGGAAGGGAGAGGCCCAGGTCAGCGTGACCAAGGTCACCTAGAGGGAGCATGCCGAAAGGCAAGGTCCACCTGCCGGCCGGAGTTAAGTAGCTTCCTAGCAAGGACACAGAAGCAGGGAGCAGGGATGTGTCACATTCACGGGGACAGAGGACCCGTGTGCACAGGCTCAGGGGCCGAGGTCTGGCGTTCCCTAGTGAGAAGAGGAGCCCGCAGGATGGTCAGTGACCATCTCGAGCTGGCCCTTTGGGTCCAGCATCTCACCTGAGGGCCCCACAACTGTCTGTCTCTCTGCTCTGACCAGGGCCCAATTGTTCTGGCCCAGCTACTGCCAGTGCTGCAGGTGTCTAGCTTGAGTCTTTTTGTCCAACTGTTCATGCTCTGTCCGCCCATGGTCTCCCAGGGTGGGATTCACTGAGTGGCCCGTCCCTTACAGACACTCACAGTCCCCACAAGCATCCCGCGGAGCTTTGCCTCCCGCTCGCACAGCGGCCCCTGGCGCCTCCCGCCCTGGCGTTCCTTTCTGACCCCCTCTGCATTTGGTTCCTGACTCTGCGCAGGCCTCTGAGCTGAGCTGCCCACGAAACCTCACCAGGACAAGGCACTGTACAATTTAAGGAGGCCTGGAGTCTTTCTGGTCACTGGTCGGGGACTGTCTTCATGCCAAGGCCTTAGCCGAGGGGGCGAGGGGATGGGAAGAATCAGGAGCCACACGCAGGCAGAGGGGTGGATCTTCTGGTTTCTCTGGGGGGAAAACTCGGCATACATTACAGATGTGGCGAAATCCTCAAGGCAAACAAACACGAGCGACAGTTCCGGGTGTCCTCAGGACCGTGGAGACCTGGGGACTCGACACAGCCCAGCTGTTCTGAGCAGGTTTCTCAACCCCCCACAGAGCTGGGCTCCAGCCAGAATCCAATGTGCCGGGTTAGGGAGGGAGCAGCCTGAGAAGCTGCGTCTCTAACAGGTTCCCAGGGGATGCTGGAGGCCAGCCTGGGGACCATTGTTAAGAATGCAGTCACGGATGCTGCTGGAGCCCAGGTGGAGGCATCCAGGCGGTGCTGCTGGCCCTCATTCAGAGGCACACACGCCCTTTCCCAGGGAACTGCCTTGGTCAAGAGGCGCCTTCTTGCTTGGGAAGTTCTGGACCAGCTCTCTAGGTCACCGCCTGTGACCAAAGATGGACTCGCCTGAGGGTGCAAATGTCTCTGTGGTCTCATTTAAGCCCCAGAGTGTGGTCACACTTGCAGTGGACGGTGTCTGAGCCCAGGGCCCTCCCTCTTAGCCACTGGGCTCTCCAGCCCCGTGGCTCCATCTACAACCCGAGGGACAGCAGCCTCTCATAGGCCACTCATGAGACGCTTTAGAGACACGCTCCCTCCACCCTCTCCCCCGCTCCGCGAGGGCCCGGCGTGTCCACGCAGCACAGGAACAGAGTGCGGCTGGCGTGGGGGAAGTGGCTTGCCGCACACGGTCCGTTAGTGGCCCCAGAGACGGGAAGTAGATCTGGGCTTACTGACTCCTGGCCTTGGTGTCACTTTCTGGGGTGACAGGAGGAGCTAAGGACATCTCACCGGGATAGCACTCTGTCCAGCTGGCACACTGTGACGGGCGCCCGCTGCTCACCCACTTTCCTTTCTTGGCTCCAAGCTACCGGGAGCGTGTGGTGTGCGCGGGAAGCCATTGTGCCAATGTTCTGGCCCCTCCCGCCTATCGGTCTCGGCTGAGGGTCACCCAAGAGGACGGTCCCCTCTCCAGTTCAGACACCTAGGGCGAGGGCTGGGGGCAGGGGTGGTGTTGAGGGCATGGAACACTTGGGGACAAGGGAATAAGGTTCCCATCCCACCCACCACCACTTCCTGGCGGTGTCTCTGGACAAGCCCCCTGCCTTTCTTTTTGTGTGTGTGTGGTACTGGGGATTGAACCCAGGGGCATTCTATCTCTGAGCTACACCCCAGCCCATTAATTAATTATTTTATTTATTTATTTATTGCGGTACTGGGGATTGAGCCCACGGGTGTTCTACCTCCGAGCTACACCCCCAGCCCTATTTTTTATTCTTTATTTTGAAACAGGGTCTCACAGAGTTGTGGAAGGTCTCACTAAGTAGCTGAGGTTGGCTGCCTTCCGTCTCAGCCTCCCAAGTACTGGGATTACAAGCATGTGCCACCACTCCCGGCTTCCTATTTTATTTTGACTTTGAAACAGGGTCTCACTAAGTTGCTAAGGGTCTTGCTAAATTGCTGGGCTGGTCTTGAATCTGCAATCCTCCTGCCTCAGCCCCCCAAGTACTGGGACTATAGGTGGGCGACACCAAGCCTGGCTACCACCTGTCCTTCTTTTTGGGAGGTAGGGCATTGGAGATTGAACCCAAGGACGCGCTATCGCTGAGCTACACCCCCAGCCCTTTTTTAGTTTTTTTATTTTGAGACAGGGTCTTGCTAATTTGGCACTGGCCTCAAACTTGCAATCCTCCTGCCTCGGCCTCCAGAGTCGCTGGGATTACAGGCGTGCACCACTGTGCCCGGCCACCACTTGCCCTTCTGAATGTCAGGTCCGCATCTGAAGAGTGAGGATAATTCTATCTCCCTCCAAAGTCCACAGGAGGGTTAGATGAGACAGGGTGGACTGCACGGTTACAATAGGCTGCGGGAAGCCGGGCGTGGTGGCGCACGCTTGTAATCCCAGTACTTTGGGAGGCGGAGACCGGAGGATCCGGGTTCGCAGCCAGCCTCAGCTCTCTGTCTCTCTCTCCCTCTGTCTCTCTCTCTCTCTATCTCTCTCTCTCTCTACTTAGTGAGGCCCTCTGCAACTTCATGAGACCCGGTTTCAAAATAAAGTATAAAAAATAGGGCCGGGGGCGTAGCGCGGAGGTAGAACACCCCTGCGTTCAATCCCCGGTACCGCAAAAAAAAAA
>PVJS01024776.1:0-28399 GCA_004027185.1 Glis glis
AGGGATAGCTTGCAAATATCTTCTCCCATTCTGTAGGCTTTCTCTTTAGGCTCTTGATGGTTTCCTTTGATGAGCAGAAGCTTTGTAGTTTAATGCTATCCCACTTGTTAATTCTTGTTTTAATTTCCTGTGCTTTGGAGGTCTTGTTGAGGAAGTTTCTACCTGTGCCTATATGTTGGAGTGTTGAACCTATGCCTTCCTCTAATAATTTCACAGACTCTGGTCTAACTTCCAGGTCTTTGGTCCATCTCGAGTTGAAAGAGGTGACAACAAGAAGGGTTCTATGTCATCAGTAGAAGGCTAAAGCCTTTGACATCCTCCCATGAAAAATATTCTTTAGGTTTCTTTTTCCTACTTCGACTTTGTAAATGCAGCATTTATTTCGAGATAATTGTAGGTTCACACGCAGTTGTAAGAAATTCTTGGGTGAGCTCCTGTGTATCATTTACTTGCCTTCCCCCAATGGTCATATCTTGCAGAACTCTAGTGCTCGACCACAACTAAGAGATTGTCAGTGATACGGTCGCGATATAGAGTGTCCCAACACATGGGGATCCCTCATGATCCCCTTTCATAGCCACACTCACTTCTCTCCTACTTCCACCCCCACAACCCCTGGCCACCACTGGTCCCTTGTCCATTTGCATAATTCTGCCATCTCAAAATGCCACATAAATGGAACAAAACAGTGTGAAGCTGTGTGGGGTTGACTCATTTTCATTGAGCACAATGCTCTGGAGATTCGTCCAGGTTGTTGTTTGTAACAACAGTCCATTCCTTTTTATTGCTAAGTAGTATTCCCTGGTATGAGTGTACCACAGATTAACCACTGAGGGGCATTTGGGTTGTTTCTAGTTTGGGGCTTTATGAAGAAGACTGCCGTAAACATTTGTGTTCAGATTTTTGTGTGAATATTATATTTTCATTTCTCTGTGATAATGCCCAGGAGTACCATTTCTGTGCTGTCTGGTGGTTGCATATTTAGCATTTTAACAAACTGTCAAATTGTTATCCAGAGCGACTGTACATTTTACATTTCTACCAGCAATGTATGTGTGATCCAGCTACTCTGTATTCTCACTAGCATATGGTGGTGCCACTAGTACTATTTTAGCCATGTTAATAGGTGTGGAATGATGCCTCATGATTTAAATTTTCATTTCCCTAGTGGTAATAATGTTGAACATATTTTATGTGCTTATTTGCTATCTCCACATTCTCTTTGGAGAAATGTCTCCTCATGTCTTTTGCCTATTTTAACTTTTTTTTTTGGGTACTGGGGATTGAACCCAGGGGCCTTCTACCTCTGAGCTACACATCCAGCCCTTTTTATTTTTTATTTTGAAACAGGGTCTTACCAATTTGCTGAGGGGCTTGCTAACTTTCTGAGGCTGGTCTCAAACCTGCAATCCTTCTGTCTCAGCCTCCCAAATACTGGGTTTATTGGCATGTGCCACCACACCCTACTTTTTACCCATTTTATAACTTAGTTGTTTCTTACTGTTGAGTTTTGAGAGGTATTTATTTATTTGTTTTACATATTCTAGATACTAGTCCTTGGTTGGATAGGTGGTTTTCAGAAAAATTACCTTATTCTATAACTCATATTTTCATGTTTTAGCAAGGTCTTTCATAGGGAAAAGTTCTTATTTGAAGTTAAATTTGTCAATATTTTCTTTAAGGACTGTGTTTTTGGTGTTGAGTCTAAGAACTCCTTGCTTAGGTGTAGATCCAAAAGATTTTTCTCTCATGTATTGTTTTAATTTGCTTTAACTTCATAATCCCTTTTGAATTAATATTTGAATGAGGTGTGAGCTTTAGTTTAAGCCCCTCCTTCTCCTATTCCATTTATCCTTTCTTCTTCTTTTTCTTGCTTATGGATGTCCAGTTGGTTCTGTAACATTTCTGAAAAAAGCTGTGTTTTTCCTATTGGACTGCTTTTGCAACTTTGTCAAACTCAGTTGGCCATATTGATGTAGATCTATCACTAGGTTCTGTATTTGGTTCTACTGATCCATGTGTCTGTCCCTTTGCTAATACCATAGTATAAATACTGCTATATATATGCACATATATATCAGTAGCTATAAAATAAGTCTTGAAATTGGGCAAACTAATTTCTTCTACATTGTCTCCCTTTTTCAAAATTATTTAGCCATTACAGTTTCTTTGGTTTTCCATATGCATTTTAGAATAATCTTGCCTATATCTACAAAAACTCTTGCTAAGATTTTGATAGGCATTGTGTTAAATCTGCAAATCATTTTGGGGAGGATTGATATCTTTACTATGCTGAGTCTTCCAGTCCATGAAAATAATATTTCTCTCCATCTATTTGGATCTTCTGTGATTTTTTTTTTTGGTCAACATTGGCAGCTTTCAGCATGCAAGTCCAATGCATGTTTATTAGACCCCAGTTCAATTTTACATTAAAAAGGAATCACTTATCAATGCACAAATGTTTACCCTGCAAAGAGACCATGGACCTCTTCACTGCACTGCTGTATCAGGTAATATTTTGCATAGGAAAATATCTGTGAATAGCTTCATATCACAAAAGCTGAATCATGCAGTCTCAAGGTGTAGGGGGCAAGGGCTCTGACAATTAGGTCTTTTCTCAGCTGTGTCCCACTCGATTTATTCCGTGTTCTCTTTGAGCCTTGATTTCCCCTTCTGCAAAAAGGATAAATATGTTTTCATTGCATGGTTGCTCTCAAGGATTCCTGAATCAATGTTTATGAACTTTTTTTTTTTAAACCGGGCATCCCTGTGCCAAAGTAAAAAGTTGTACTTTACTCAGGTAGCTCTAATCCTTACTCTTACTCAAATCTGCCCACTCAGGTAGCTCCTGTCCTCACCATCTTTGATTTACTACATATGTACACAACTTATAATAACAACGATGAGCTTGAAATGGATGCAGATTTTATTTGATTTAGAAGTTCAATTAATTTAATATCTCCTTTCCCACGGTACAAATCTGTGTTTGTATAAAACTCTTTTGGAAGCAACATAAAAGAGCCCATCCAAGAAGATAATGAAGGTTAGCTCTGTCTGGGTAAAAATTCCAGCTCACTGGGCTGGTCACAATTGAATACTGAATCTTGGCTTCCTCCAAAGCTTCCCATGGTCAGTATCTGTCTCGCCAAGTAAAAGTCAATGACAACTTGCCTGCAAGGGGAAGATCCAATTGCATCTTAAGAATGAAGATCAATACAATCACTGCAAGCAAACCGCGTCCGACCTTATCCTTTGTAAGAAAGGAAAGGAATCAACAGGGCATGAAAAGTGTCAGCGTTTTCAGTTTTGGCAGGTGATAAAGGGGAAACAGTTTATGCTGTGCTCATCCATCAGGGGACATCAGTAAGGTCATTAAGGTTAAAACGGGAGCTAAAGAGGTAGCAATTTATCCAGGTCTACTGTTGGAATTCCTCGCACCAATTTAGCTCAGTTCATTTCAGTTCAGTTCCATTCAACGAGCCATCTATTAAGTACCGATATTGCGTATGATGGTGCTAGTTTCCAAAAACCCAGCCTCTGACTGCTCATGCAGCTTGTTTCATGCCAGACTGCTGGGAAGAAGCATGCAGAGTAAGGGAGATATGCAGACACAGAAAATCTATTGTGATAAGTATTAAAGGATGTGGATAAAATTCTGAGGCAACACTTTAGAGGGAAACACAAACTATACCTTCATAGATAAAAAAAGGTGCATGTATGCATGTATGCCACTGTCAGTATGATTCACATTATGATGTGAGACTATAATGCACCAATAAAAGCACATTAATAAAAAAGGTGATTTTTGGGTTGGGACTTCTTGCAGGACGAGTAGTCACTTACTCATGAGTGGAAAAGGGTTTGGTTTAGTTCAGCCTGGCCATCGTTTATGGAGGCTACTGTGAGATGGGCCTGGGATGGGCACTGGGGTTGACAGGTGAATAAAGCCTTATCACTGTCCCCAGCAGGCTCAGCAGTGTGATATAGCAAGCAGAGGTAGCAAAGGCTTGAAAGAACTTATGCCCTGGTGGCAGACACAAACAAGTCTACAAGGAAAAGTGATTTGCAATCTCATTCGACTTAACCTGCTTTCTAAGATTATCTTTGGTCTGGTCATGGCTGTAATGTTTTGCCCTCATAATAGCAGCAACATTTTCAGAAAAAGGCCAAGGAACTGGAAATAAATAAGGACACATGCAAATATATGGTGACAATCCTTGGTGTATGTTATTTGTTCCTCAGAAGAGTCCAATACGCTTGGAAGGACATGTCTCATTACTACCGTAATTGTCGCCATTTTCATTATTGTCTCATTTCCATGGACTGATACTATCTTGAGTTTTAAATTGGTGTACTTTCTTCACTTTCGACTTACAAAAAATAAAGAGACAGATCATCTTCTGCGGAACTAGAAACAAAGGCTGCAGGCAGGTGCCATGGAAAAATTTGACATACACAAACTTATCAAAGTCAACTACTATGCTGAGCTTGAGAAGGAGGGAAAGGGGAGGGAATGGGGGTGGGAAGTGGGGGAGGGCTAATTGACTGATGTGTGCATGTATACTTCTACCACCCTCAAACCTATCAAGATGTATGATTACAATGCACCAATAAAATGGCGTAGTATTTGCATAGAATACCCCAAAAAAGAAAAAAAATTCAACTTCTCTTATTGCAGAACAACTTTTCCTATTGCCAGTTGTATTAGTTAGGGTTTGCTAGAGTAAGAGAACTCCCAGGATGTGTATATGGTAAAAGGGGATTTGTCAAATCAGGTTACGGTCCAAAGCATTGTGGTCCCAAGGGGCCACCTGCACACAGAGAGCTGGAGGAGCCAGCAGCTGGTCGAGCGGTGCAAGAGCTGGAGTCTCAGAATAGGAGTGACCATTAATGCAGTCCTAGTGCAAGATGGAAAGGCCAGGAAGCTTTCTGGAGAAATTATAGTGAAGTCCAGTTCAAAGAGCTGAAGGCTGATTCCCCACTTGAGAGCAGATGCACTTTCCTCAGGAAAAACCACGCATCATTCATGCAGCTTTCTCCTTCTTTTTATCCAGGACCTGCACCTATCAGAACAGTGCTGTCCACATTCAGGGCAGGACTTCCCCTTCAATCTGCCCTTCAATAAGTCAGTCATCTCATCAACACTCCCAAAGTCACATAATCTTAGGTGTTTCATAATCCAGTCAAGTTGACAATCCTGATTAACCATCACACCAGGGATTCTGAAAAACAAAGAAGAGGCTACCAACTGGGGAAGAGGGCACACAGATGGGAAATCACAGCGAGGAATGGAGACTTGGCCTGAGGGTCCTGGAACTTCAGGGAAGCTGGGTGGGCACCGTCTTCGCTTTCTTGTCACCACTGAGTGGGGGCCACCAAGTGATAGTCATCAGCCCATCAGTCATCAATCTTCCAGTCTGGCGCGATGCTCATCTGTGCCCAGAGATTCTACTCAGCTCCCATGCACCCACGTGGACACTGCCCACCTCCCCCCTGTAACAACCTGTGGTTGCGTTCCCATTGATTATTGGAGCAGTGGAGGTCTGGAGAAGCTGAGCAGTTTATCTAGAAGTTAGTAGAAGGTTTGGAACTACAACTTGAGCCTTGCCAATTCTTTTTGAGCACTCTTTTCAGTACTCCATAATACTGCCTAAAACTTGATTTGTGGATCACACAGCGGTTCAAAGCTGACAGTTTTGTCCCTAGTTGCTCTGTGGGCAATTATTACTTCCTTTGATGAGAAATAAACAAGAGGGTGACAAGCTCCCGAAGTTCTGGTGCCATTTTCAGCCTGGTGCTTCATTCCTACATCGAGAGACAGGGTTATTTCTGGTGAAATCCTTGCTGTAAATACCCCAATCAATTTTCCTTACAAATGATTTCTAATATGTAATTATGTAATCAAGCTCTCCCATAAACAAGCTGGGCCTTGACATTGAATGATGGGGTGCAGTAATATTTTAAATAAAAGGCGACCGTGCCACCATTTATTTTGAAGTCCAATTTTCAGGGTTGGGAACTGTACATTCATGGCAGTTTAGAGATGAACAGCAAGGTAAATGTGAGACCCTATGAGCCAATGCCTTTAACATAAACAAATGTACCAAAATAGCGTCCTGCAACTCTTTGCAAAGATTGACAGGGCTACAGGGATTTCTGCAAAGCAGAGGGTGCACGGAGTACCAGATTCATCAAATTCTGGCAGCGATCTGTTCAAAAATAATGGTTTTGTCTACAAATGGAAACTGCTAACAGCTTTCCCCGTCCACTGCAATCGTCTTTCCATCTGCTTGGGTTTTATAATCGTGTCGCCTTTGGAAAATTACAATGCAGAGCATATTCTCCCGGAGGTCTGTTGTCTAGCCGAATATTCAGGGCCATGAAATGGTGACAACAGTTGAAGAGTTTCCTTGCAAAAGCGTTACAACCATCCCATCCCAACCAGTCACCCGGGTGCTACAAGGCTTCAGCAGGATTGGAGCAGTGGATTGCATTCGAGCACAATTTAAAAAACTCTCACATACACTTGAGCAGCCGGGATTGGACTCTCACAGTTCCTTGGTATAAAGGCTGCTTCTTTCCTCCGTCTTTTCTTCATCTTTCCTTTTACCTTACCTCCCCCCTCCCCATTTCCCTACTGAAAATTATTATCTAAGGTGTTATCATCTAGCTTGTGACCCGCTCAAGGCAGAGCATCATTCCTTTGTGTATCCGGGCCCATTGCTCAGAGCCCCAGCGCTCAGGTTGGGGGATCAGTACTGTTGAGTGGACGAGGAAAGGACATTGTCCCCTTTGAATGAGTCTTTATACTTTATTAAACTGTATGTACTTTATAAAATATTTTTTGCTGGCACCATCTTCACATTGGGGAAGGGGAAATAAAGTATTATTGTCCCAATGTGTTAATTTAAGAAGGGGATGTTACATTTGGATTAAATGTGAGAGAGATCAGTTAGGGGAGCCACCCTTGGAGGGAGATGAGGAAGGGGTGGTGCAGGCAGGGAGAGCCAGGATGTAGGTCTCATTTATGTGGAGAAGAAAGAAAAGAAGTTTGGGTGGGGAAAGTCTGACAGGGCCATGCAGTTTGAAGAGTTTCAGCAGCTGATGGAGAGTCCTTGAGCCAAAGCTGGCAGTCAGAGGAGTCCTGTGTCTTTCAAAAATGAATTTACCTCTCCTAGAAATGTCCCTGCTATGGTCTGATTTCCTTCCTTCCTTCCTTCCTTCCTTCCTTCCTTCCTTCCTTCCTTCCTTCCTTCCTTCCTTCTTCTCCCCTTCCTCTTCCTCTTCCCCTTTCCCTTCCTCTCCTTCCCCTTCCTTTCCTTCTCCTTCCTCTCTTTCCCCTTCCTCTTCCCCCTCTTTCTCCTCCTCCTCCTCTCCTCCTCCTCCTCTCTCTCTTTTTCATGGTCAGGTTTTACCTGGGAGCTGCTGGTGCTGATGGATTGTAGATGGCAAAGCTAAGGCCCTTGGTTAATTCCACTCCACGTAGTAGGAAGTCTCCGAGGAAAATTCTCAGGTCCACCACCCCTTAGTTTAAGGTCAGGAAACTGACACCCAGTAATGCTGCAGGATAGTCTCAAGGTCTGATGCCCTGCCCAGCAAGAGGCAGGGTGGATCACTGCCAGACTCCTGGGCCCTAACCCTGTGCTTTCTTCATGAACACACTGTGGCTCCACTTGTACTAATGATCCCCACACCCCTGCCTGGCTCCACCTGAATGGGTATTTGGTGGGGAGGGAAGAACACAGAGAAGCTCAAAAACACTGGGTGGGACAAACATTTGGCAGGGACAGAAGAGACAGGGGTGGGGTTTCTTTCACTCATGTTAGAAAGTAGAGTATGAGGCTGTAGGACAAATACTGGCAGTCCCACCCCCTTGCATAATCAAAAGATCCCATAAACAAAGGCAAACTTAAATAGATTATGCTGCAAAGAATCACATGAACTCCTGTTGGGTGGAGAGCCTCTCACTGTTTTTTCCAAGGCTCTATTTCTCTCACCTTGACAGTGCTTGGCACAGAGGCATGGCATAAATATTTGTCTTTGTTGAATGAGTGATTAACTTTAGCCTTGGAAGGGACCCATGAGAACATCCAATGCACTTTAGAAGGTAAAGAGAATGAGCCTTGGACAATTACTGAAGTCACCTCTCGGGGACTGAGAGGCCAAGGACCCCAGGATCAGGGAGGGGTCTGTCCCTGGAATGAGAGCTCTGCTCTGTCAATGCCAGAGATCAGGGAGCACATTGATATTAGATTCTCTTAGTATCTTTTACCAAAAGAAATTCTACTGCCTCTTTTTTTTTTGAAATAAACACCAATGTGGTGAGTAGATTAAAGCCAAGTTCTTAGATAAAAATGAGTGGGGAGAACATGAGTCATTTCAAGAAAAACAATGCCTGAAACTTATATGATAACATCAAAATCTTGGAACTATAATGGTAAATCCTAGTTGACCGATGATACCAAAGTATTGGAGGGGACCTGACATACATATTAACTACTTTTTTTTTGGTACCAAGGATTGAACTCTGGGGCATTCTACCTCTGAGCTATACTCCCAGCCCTATTTTTTATTTTGAAACAGGATCTTGCTAAGTTTCTGAGAGTCTCACTAAATTGTTGAGACTGGCCTCAAATCTGCAATCCTCCTGTCTCAGCCTTCCAAGTACTGGGATTATAGGCATGCCCCACCACACCCGGCTTAAACTACCCTTTTTGAAAATACCAGCCTTGAGAGGTGGCCCTTGAGGAATGGATATGAATACACCAATCCATTTAGTAAATATATATGTATTTGGTACTGGGGATTGAACCTAGAAATATTCTACTTCTGAGCTACACCCCCCAGTCCTTTTCATTTTTTTATTTTGAAACAGGGCCTTGCTAAAGTTGCCGAGCCTGGCCTCCAACCTGCACTCCTCCTGGTGTAGCCCCCCAAGTACTCTAGGATTACAGGTGTGTGACACTGTGCCTGGCCATTAGGTAAATGTTTTTTAAGCACCAACTCTGTGCCAGGTGTTGTGTTATGCTTTGGGTATTACCAGTAAACAAACATATCCCTTTGCTTATGGAGTAGGGCATTTGGTGGGAGAGATAGGCAGTAAGTGCACAAACTATTACTTGAGATAGTTGGAAATGTTTTAAAGAGAAATATCTATGGCAATGGGGAATTAGAATAATCACAGGGTGATGGGAGGCATCAAGGCAGTGACATTAGGGTGGAGACCAGAGTGACTCGTGAATGTCTGGGAACAAGAGTTCTTGGGAGGAGGAGAAGCAGATGCAAAGGCACGGGTCCCCTAGCAAGACCCTGAATGTTTGGGGAGCAGAAGAAAAGCCCCCCTGGAGGTCACAGTGTGGGAGGATGGTAGGAGGTGAGGCGAGAGATGGAGACAGGGCTAGATCTTGAGGAACCTTGTTTGGGTTTTATCTTAAGTGTGTCTGGAAGCCACTAGAGACTTTCTTTTTTCTTTTTGGTGGTACCGGGGATTGAACCCAGGGGCATTCTACTTCCAGGCTACACTCCCAGCTCTATTTTTTATTCTTTATTTTGAAACAGGGTCTCAATAAGTTGTGGAGGGCCTCACTAAGTAGCTGAGGCTGGCCGTGAACCTGGA
Organism: Glis glis; assembly: GCA_004027185.1. Classification (NCBI taxonomy): domain Eukaryota; kingdom Metazoa; phylum Chordata; class Mammalia; order Rodentia; family Gliridae; genus Glis; species Glis glis. The sequence goes on from PVJS01024776.1 coordinate 9,617, forward strand.
TCCTCCGGTCTCAGCCTCCCAAGTACTGGGATTACATGTGTGTGCCACCACGCCTGGCTCACCTAGGATATTTTATTGGTCCTATTCTCTGTCTCATCACTTCTCTGTGGTTGGACCAGTTCTTTTTTTTTTTTTTGCCATACTGGAGATTGCACTCAGGGGCATTCTAACTCCGAGCTACACCCCTAGCCCTATTTTTTATTCTTTATTTTGAAACAGGGTCTTACTAAGTTGCGGAGGGCCTCACTAAGTAGCTGAGGCTGGCCGCAAACCCGGATCCTCTGGTCTCAGCCTCCCAAGTACTGGGATTACAAGTGTGTGTCACCACAACCGGCTCACTGGAGACTTTTAAGCAGAGTATCATGATTTGATTTATATTAAATAAAATCAGGAAGGCACGAAGGCAAACAGGGTAGCAAGGGACCAGATGAATCTGTCACCAGAGTCCAGGTGGGAGCTATTGGGGGCTGGCGCTAGCTGAATGGAAGAGCTGCAGTGAGCCAGGTGGACAACACAGAGAGGTTTGGGGCGGAGGGACAGCATGTGCCAGGCAGTGAGGGGAGGGGATAAGGACATCATCTCTTTGGGGGCTCACACAGTCTGCATGGCTGGAGTACAGGTGAGCACTGGGGGGACAGGGAGACGTGTGAAATAGGATCTCCGCTTCACAGAGTTGTTGAGGCAGAGCTTGAGAAAACAGCCCCTTCCTTCTCTGTGCCTCAGTTTCCTCCTTATTGAAATGTGGGGAGGGGTAAAATATAATCACTGAGATCCCTTCCATTCTGTGGTTTCCCTTGCAATCCAGGATGTGAATCACAGCGAAAACGCCTTCCTTGCATGGCATCGCAATGCGGGGGCTTCACTTGGTGGGTTTCCATGGCTCCCGGTCACTGGGAATACACTTCTAAAAGTGAGAATAATTAATTGTGGAGATAGACATTGAATCGCGCCAAGTGTTGAAAGTCCTTTTCATGGGCAGAACAAAGTAGGTAGTTAGAGGAGACACCTGGTACGGGCTGTTTACTTCCTGTTTTTCTGTCCTTGACAGAGCTCCATCTCCTGTGAACAGTTTGAGGTATCTTCCCACTGTTCCGAACACAAAACACAAAGAACCTCCTTGCGCAGAGAGCAGCAGAGGCCAACGCGCAATGATTGCCAATTTGTGTTTCTGTCTTAACTGTATGCCAGTTGCCATCTGTTCTTACTGTATGCCGGGTGCTGGTCTGAGTGGTTCATTTGTAGCCGCTCCTGTCGATTGCATGACTCTACGATGTTGGTGACAGTACCCTCCCCACTTTAAGAAGGGAAAATGAATACTAAAGAGACTAAGAAATGTTCCCAGGCCAGGTAGACTTTTCGAAGCTGTTAACAGTTGGGATGCAGTAGAAAGGACACAGCACTCACACTTCAGAGATGGGCGGGCTCTGCCACTTGGCAAGATCTGACCTTGACCTTCAAGCCACTTAACACTCATTCTCCACGGATTTCCTCATCTGTGAAATGGGAGAAATGAGAGCTGCGTTAGGGAGCATTGAGAAATTATGTAAAGTACCTGAGGCAATAAATGTGAGCCCTCTTCACACAGCAAGATACTTTATAAACCTCTGTTATTAAAAAATTTAATGCAACCTCCCTGAATATTTCTAGGCCATTAACTTGGTTTTGTGCAAAATTGCATTTAATGTGAAGGTATTTGTAGCACAGAAGAATTCTCAGGGCTTTTGGTTTCTGTACGGGCATGGAAGGAGGTGTCGAGGTAAATATTTCCTTTGGGGATTAGAAACAGTGAGTCAGAAATTTGCACAAGTTAATATTAATTTCAGGCAATATTTAGTTCTGCTTTATGAAGTCAACCCAGATGAAATAAACTAAGTATTTATTAAGTGCTTGGTACTATTCTAGGCACTATGGGGAGGGATGGGGTATGGAGATAAATGAAGCCATTTGTCCCTAAGGGAGCTAGAGATTATCTAGTGCTGGGATAAGAAGTGTGGGGACTTCTGCTGGGAGAGAGGGCAGGTTCTCGCAGCAAAATGTGTGTATGTATGAGAGAAAGAGAGAGAGAGAGAGAGAGAGAGAGAGAGAGAGAGAGAGAGAAAGACACAGATAGACAAACAGGCAGACATGGACAAAAAGAGAAAGAGAGAGAGATTTGTCAAAAAGAATTTTGGATTAAAAAATATTGAGAGTCTCTGGCCCAAAGAGATCCAGGAGAGACAAATCAGTGAGTTTTTAATACAGATAATACATAGGTAACCAGACATTAATTAGTCCTAGGGCTGGGGAATCTAGGTTATACTGTCAAAGGTGGTGATTTACTCTTAACCGCCTGCCCCTTTTGGTACTGGGGATTGAACCCAGGGGTGTTCTACCTGTGAGCTACACCCCCAGCACTATTTTTAGTTTTTGTTTGGGAGGCTGAGATGGGAGGATCACAGGTTTGAGAGCAGCCTCAGGAAATTAGTGAGACTCTCAACAACCTAGGGAGACCCTGTTTCAAAACAAAAATTTAAGCCCCCCATATATATATATATATGGGGGGCTTATATATATATATATATATATATATATATATATATGGGGGGCTTAAATATATATATATATATATATATATATATATATATATATTTTTTTTTTTTTTTTGTGTGTGTGCTACTAGGGATTGAACCCAGGAGAATTCTACCTCCAAGCTACACCCCCAGTCCTATTTTTTATTCTTTATTTTGAAACAGGGTCTCACTAAGTTGTGGAGGGCCTCACTAAGTAGCTGAGACTGGCCACAAACCCAGATTCTCCGGTCTCAGCCTCCCAAGTACTGGGATTACAAGCGTGCGCCACCACACCTGGCTGTAGCCCCCTTTTTATAACAAGTATTTTGTCACACTACTTCACTTTACTGAAAAGATAACATAATCCATCTATAATTTCAAAACCAAATCAATATAATGCTCTCACTTAACAAAAGGAGAAATTAAAGGAGAGTAATTTAAGATAAAGCACTATATACAGTATTTTAGGATGTGAATGCTAAGACACAACTAGAGAGACGGTGAACTAGCTACACGCTTGTATCCAAGACAGGCTCAGCGGGCACATCGGGGCTTGGTGGTGGCTGCTGGCTGGGACACCTTGGTTTTTGCCAAGTGGCTTTCCCTGCACATGGCATCTCACCCTTTCAGGTAAGCCCCAGCCTTCACATGACACCATCTCTCAAGAGAAATGGTGCTCCAAGGCTTTTAAGCTCAAGGCCTCGAAGTCATGAAGCATCACTCTTTTTTTCTTTCTTGGTACTGGAGATTGAACCCAGGGGCATTCTACCTCCAAGCTACACCTCCAGCCCTTTTTTTTCCCATTTTTTATTTTGAAACGGGGTCTTGCTAGTTGCCAAGGGTTTAAGTTGCGGAGGCTGGCCTTGAACCTGTGGTCTTCCTGTCTCAGCCTCTCCCAAGTACTGGGATTACAGGTGTGCACCACCACACCGGCTGCAAAGCATCACGATTGCTGCCTTCTGTGGATGAAAGCAAGTCACAGGGCCAGTTCAGAATATTCAAGTGGGGAGGTGAGTGAGAAATAGTCTCCACTTCTTGATGGGAGGGATGGCAAAGTCACATTTTTTAAAAAAATGGTGCATGTAATTATACATCATCAAGAGGTCCAGAGTGATGGAAACATACATGCGCACAATACTTGGTGTGTTTCCCTCCGGATTCCAGCCTCCCTCTCCACCCTTCCCCTACATAATGGTAAAAATTGGTATTGATAGCTTTATATGTGAGTATAGGATTATTTGAACTATTTTCTTCATCGTCTCCCCTTTCATCTCCCTACCTCCCTTCCCAAATCTCTTTCCAGTATTTTTCTAGTATCTCTCTTATTCATCTGAAGTCCTTTTTGTTTCCCAATTTCTGTGTAGCTTCCACATATGAGTGAGAACATATGGCCCTCCACCTTCTGGGACTGGCTAATCTGGCATAGGTAGTCATTGAAAGATGAGTGGATTACAAAACTATGGGATGTGCAAAGTCACATTTTAAATGGGCATGTGGTATGAGAAATCCTTGTTGCCATGTATGGAAAGAACCTATCATAGGCAGAAAGGGGTTTTGAAAAGACAACAAAAAAAAAAAGAAAGAAAAATAAGTCAATTAAATCCTTCCTGCATAGGACTAAGGGTTTGCATGTTATGTTAAGCAAAACTTCCAGCATCCTTATGAGATAGGTAGTATTATTATCCCCACTTCAGATAAAAGAACCGGAGCTCAAAGAGGTGAAGTAATTAGCCATGGTCACACAGCCATAGGGGCTGAGATGGAACTCAAATCTATTTCTGTCTGACTTCCAAAGTTGCTGTCTTACCCACGGCTCACATGGATATAGCAGCTACCTAGAGCAGAGAGTGACATGCCTTCTGAAAAGAATCAAGGGGTTGACTTGAACGTTTTTAGGGATCCAGACATTATACACAGAAGATGTGCAATCTTCTGCTAGCAAAGAATCATAGTTATACATTTGATGGTTTTTAGTTTAGGGAGAAGGGGGTAAGCCCAAGTATTGGTCTGTGAACTTGCTTCCACCTAGTGGATCAGTCGAAAAGGCATTGGTAATGTTTAGTCTGTATATTTTAATGCCTATAAGATATTCAGGTCTTCATCCATCCAGAAACTGTACAGTTCTAGAGTGCCAGGCGTTTGAAGGATGGCCACATTAGTCAGTTTGCACATCAAGTGTAAAGTGTGATTACTGAGTGATCTGGGGGACAGCAGAGAGGACAGCGTCAGAATGATGGATGTGGAGTGTTTGCTGGCTCCAGCAGCATGGGACAGGCCCTGCTAGCAGCAAGGCATGGCTGGGTATGACCTAAAGACGGGAGGGAACAAGCTGAAACATCCTGATCCTTTTGATCGTTGTCCGTCATTAAGCAAGGTTAATCTTTTTGGGAGTGTGAGACTCAAGTCACACTTGGTATTAATTATTTGACATGACTTAGAAAATATAACAGACTCTTTGTGAACTCTCTTGGTCTTGGATGACTCTCAGCTCAGCATCTCTCAGAAAGTTCTGATGAAGGGCATGGACGATCTCCTCAACACTGCAGTACAGAAGCTGATTCAGATTTTTTATTCCCACCTCCATTATGACCTTGACATGTGACAGACCTTTCTGGAAAGGCTTAAACAGCCTGCGAGTTCATTCTTCCACTCATTCATACACTCAGCTCATTTTTTGGATGCCTGTAGGAATATTATTCTAGTTATTACCTATGTAGCTTTTTTAAAGGGAAAGATATTTTTATTTAGACATTAGAGTGAAACAAAAAAGAAAAATATAAGGAATACTACTATTCCTACCATCAGAATTGGCCATTGCATAACAGTACATATATTTATTTTTTCTTTATTATTTTATATACACACATATATGCTTTTCTTGGTGCAAGCAATGTAGTTTTGAAGAAAAATACATGAAATGCATAGTCTCATGGAACTTATACTCTAATGGGGGGCAGACATTACATAGTATGTCAGGTGGGGCTAGGTGCTAAGGAGAAAACTAAACCATAGAAGAGGACACAGTGGTGGTGTAAAGCTATTCTGGGCAGTTACTTAGGGGTTGCTACTCTACTAAGGTAACATTTAAGTGCATACCTGTGTGAAATGGAAGAAGAAACTACCACAGGGGGAAGAGGTTTCTAGCTTGGAGAGCAGCCAGGACAAAGTCATGGAGGTAGGTATGTGTTTGGGTGGGAGAGAGATAGTAAGGAAGCCAGAGTGATGGGTCCAGAGGGAGAGGGTAGGGCACGGGCAGGCGATGAAGTCAGAGGGAAGGGAGCCGGGGAGACACCAGGGGCCCAGGGGACTAATTTTATTCTGAGTGATATAGGAATCTATTGGAAAGTTTAGTTATATAGGAATCTATTGGAAAGTTTAGATGGGAGGAGAAAATTCATTTGAGTTATGATTTTGAAAGGTCATGCTTGATCTTATGTGGGAAAGAGCAAGGAGCAGGAATGGACATAGGGAGACTGGTTGAGGAGCTCAAAGCTGCTGCACTCATCACTCAGGTGATGGAGTAGGGCGGTAGCAGCAAAGGGGGTGAGAAATGGCTCAATTCTAGATAGTTTTCAAAATGCAAGTCAAGATTTATGGACAAATAAGTTATGGGATTGGAATGAAGGACGTCTCTATGTTTTTATTTTAGATTTTTGATTTTGCAGTATTGGAGATTGAACCCAGGGGCATTCTACCTCCGAGCTACACCCCCAGTTCTATTTTTTATTCTTTATTTTGAAACAGGGTCTCACTAAGTTGCAGAGGGCCTCACTAAGTAACTGAGGCTGGCTGTGAATCCAGATCCTCTGGTCTCAGCTTTCCAAGTACAGGGATTACAAGTGTGCACCATGATGCCTGGCATCTCTATATTTTTAGCCTGGGAAACTTGAAGAGTAGAGTTGCTACTTACTCAGATGAGAAAGATGGGGGGAGCCGGTTGGGAGAATAAAGATAAGGAGTCGAGTTTTGGCAGCGCAACATTTGAGATGCCTGTGAAATATCTGGGAGATTTTAAATAGAAAGTTGAAGGTGGGAGTCCAGAGTTCAGAGAAGTCTAGATGAGTGGTGAGCTGCCCTGTAAGGATGTAGATGTCATCAGCACACAAATGGTATTTAAAGCCAAGGGACTGGATGGCCCAGGGAGTCAGTGTAAATAAGATATAGAACAACAAATCTAGCTACTGGGTCCTGAGTGCCCCAAAATTCAGTAGTCAGGAAGGGACCCAAGAACAAGCTAGGGGGTGAATCATGTAATGCTCTGAACATAAGTAAAGAAGGTGTTTTAAGGGAAAGAGGAGGTCAATCATCAAGTAAGTCTGATGGGTTGAATCTGGTAGAAACTGAGACTTGACTGAGAATGCCAATATGAAGGCCAATGGTGACCTGGATAGAATCAGTTTTAGTGGAGACATGAAGTTCAAAACTTTACTGACAAGCTGGGTGTGGCGGTACATGCCTGTAATCCCAGTACCTTGGAGGTTGAGATAGGAGGATCACAGGTTTGAGGCCAGTGTCAGCAACTCAGTGAGACCCCGTTTCAAAATAAAAAATAACTAAAAAAGGGTTGGGAGTATAGCTGAGAGGTAGAAGACCCCTGTGTTCAATCCCCAGTATCAAAACCCAAACGAAACAAAACCTTACTGACAAATGTTCAAGAGAGAGTAGAAAGAAAGTGGGGAAAGAATATAGATCACTGTTAGGAAGAGTTTTTCTGTAACAGAAATGTGACTGTAGCTGGAAGGGGTTGATGAGGAAATTATATATCATATCTGTGTGCCACTCTTAATGATCCAGAACAGGAAACAATTGGTGATGGGGAGATGGAGAGTTGCTGATGCGAATTCCTTGAGTTGGTGAAAGGACATAGGATCTGCCAGACATGGGAAGGGGGGGGATAGCATTCGATGGAAGCCTGTCCCTTCATTATGGTACAGGAGGGAATATGTATGTGTGCTATGCATGCATTTAGTGTGGTAGATTTGGTGTGGGAATATGTAGATGTTATCTCTGACTGCTCTGTATTGGTGTGTAGTGTATTTTATCAACAGAGTAGAAGTAAGGACTCTCTAAAGCTTAGTACTCCCTCTAATGCCTTTCTCCTGTATTTATATATTATGTATGTATGTATGTATGTATGTATGTATGTATGTATTTATTTAATGTACTTTGGGTGGAACTCAGGGGCCTTCTACCTCCGAGCTCTACCCCCAGCCCTATTTTATATTTTGTTTGGAAAGAGGGTCTTGCTAAGTTGCTGAAAGCCTCACTAAATTGCTGAGGCTGACTTTGAACCTGCAGTCCTCCTGTCTCAGCTTCCCAAGTACTGGGATTACAGGAGTGTGAATTTATTTTTTATTTTATTTTATTTTATTTTTTTTGCGGTACCGGGGATTGAATCGGGCGTTCTACCTCCGCGCTACGCCCCCGGCCCTATTTTTTTATACTTTATTTTGAAACTGGGTCTCACGAAGTTGTGGAGGGCCTCACTAAGTAGAGAGAGAGAGAGAGAGAGAGAGAGAGAGAGAGAGAGAGAGAGTGCTAAGGCTGGCTGCAAACCCGGATCCTCCAGTCTCCGCCTCCCAGAGTATTGGGATTACAAGCGTGCGCCACCTCGCCCGGCAACCTTCTGAATTTAAAGTGGAATCAGTCTATATGGTCATATGTTTCCTTCTTCCATGCTTACAGGTACAGAATATGTGAATTGACCTTAAACATGCCATGCTATTTTATTTTTTATTTATTTTTTATTCCTCAGGTAAGAATGAGGGAGAGAAAATTTGAGAGTATATGTAGTGGACTGATTACATTGATGGACTATGGATTTTCATGAACAATGGGAGGAGGGGCAAGGGAGAGCAGAAAAAGTGAAAAGGTGTGACACATTGAATCTGCATGGAGTTGAGGGATGGTTGAATGTGGGCACAGCAGCAGAGAGCTGCCTGTGGAGTTGGTAGTAAGGATGGGATTGTTAAATCTGATATTTTCAGGAGACGGTGGTAGAATGTGGTAGTCTGGGATGTGACAGTAGATTGGGTAGCCGAAGGAGGATTGTGGACACAATTATTAGAGCGTTGGAAGTCAAAGAAGACAGGGAGTTGGATGGGTCATTTATGTGGATATGGAAACCACCAACCTGATACTATCAATATTGCTACTACCTAGGACAGTTCCTCAGTGTAGATTCTCAGGGAACATTTGTTGAATGAAGATTTATTGCATATGGACAATCAAATCATGATCTGAGATAAGAATCTCTTGGGTGAGGCAGAAATAAATGGATCCCATTCTGCAGTGAATCAAAGAGAGGGTACAGATCTCTAAAAATAGGATGTAGCAAACTAGCTGTTTGGGGGAATTACTAGATAATTTCTTTCTCCCTGGATCCCGCAAACACTGAGCTTCCCAGAGTGATAACAGAATGAATTCATATCACACTTATAAGCATTTTTATCTTTAAAAATATTTGTTTCCTATATAATTAGGCCTTTATAAAGAGACAAACATGAGAAGAGGATATTATGTACAGAGAAGATGACAAAGGTGAGAAAAGTCAATGGAATTTGGATTTTTCTTTACCATTGCGATGACCCCTAGACTTTAGCATTGGGTTTTGTCTTTTCTTAAATTAAAAGTGGGATCTTTGGAGCTGATCCTATCTTAAGAAAGAGTGAGCACTGTGAGAATATAGTGCTATATTTATATGATGAATGAATTGCGTTCTCAACCTTTGGGTTGTGGGTTATTTGGAAGGCAGAATGTATTTTTACATAGAGACGATGTTACATATGGAAGTTAGGTTCCTAGACAAGTCTATTTAATTACAGTACCCCCACACAAGAGTATTATTATACTTTATCTAAATAAATGGGGATGTATACATATTATAAAACTATCTTAATATAATATATGCATATTATAAAACTATCTTAATATAATTAGATTATTATCCCTTTTTGTTTGTATCTGTCATGGGTCATAAAAGAGTCAGTTTTACCAATATTTCTTCCCTTCTAAGGAAGAATTAGAGTCTGAGTCTAAGGGTTAAAAGTGATTCTTGTATACAGCCTAATCTCCTAGTTCCCTCTGGCAATAGAATCTGGGGAAATGTGAATGAAAGAAAAGAATAAATCATTCTAGAAGTCTATTTTGGCCCTGGGTCCAAAACAGCATTCTGCATCCAGTCTTACTTAGTAATAAATCAGACTCTGTATTTTAATTTCTGCCTAGTTCCTGAGTCTAATTCCCAATGGAACAGAATCCTCAGAAGAGAAGGCGGTCATAGATTGACATTCTCAACCCCAATATTTCATAGCACTAGACCAATGTGCACATGACAGATGCACCTGGAGGCAGACTTTCCTGCCCAGCTTCATCAGGCACCTCAGCCTCCCTTCACTCTTTGAGAGTGTCTCCCTGGTGTGGCACGGTACCGTCCCTCTGCTTCTCTTCCACATCCTTTCCTTACCATGCACGCCATGATCTTGAGGGAGATGTACGGCACAACTTAAAGAGCCCTGGAGAGAGGCTTCCCATTTATTATCATTCTGCCTGTCTGCTATGACCCATCTAGTCATCAGTGGTGTGCAGGAAAGCCATAACTTTGGGGTTAGACAATTTGTTTTAAGCTTAGGTTGGCCCTTGACTGGTTCTGGAGCCTCAGGAAACTTAATTAGCTAACCAAGACTGAGTTTCCTCATGTGTAAAATAAAAGGTATCAATTACTCTCCAGCCTGACAAAATGCCTTGTGGAATAAATGTGCTCACTGTGTGCATCCCATGTGCCTGGAACAGCTATGCGTAGTATCACTGATAATGACCCCCTCCTGCTCACTCTGGGGCATAGGAAATGGTCTACATTTTATAAAGTGAGATAGCTGAGGCTCTGAGAGGCTAAGTCAAATGTGGAGCTGGGATTCACACCCAGGCTGGTCTTACTCTCATTTATACTCTCTTGCCTTCTCAACAGGGAACCAGGGAACCTTTTATTCCCCAACTTTTTTTTATTGGTGCGTTGTAATCTTACATTATGATGAAGTTCAGAGTGATAGAGACATACATGCACACATCACTCAGTGAGCCTCCCCCGACTCCCACCCTGTACCCTCCCCCTCCTTGTGCACGACATTGAGATTGACATTAATCACTTTGTGTACGCTCATTATGTCCATTGAAGTGTTTCCTTCAGTGGGTCTCCCTCTCCCCATCCACCTGCCTCCCTTAGGCCCCCTCCATCACTCCACTAGGGTTTCTCCTCTTTTGTCTAGAATCCCATTTGTATCCCAATTTCTGCTTAGCTTCCACATATGAGGGAAAACATCTGATCTTTCACCTTTTGTGACTGGCTAATCTCACTTAGCATAATATTCTCCAGTTCCATCCATAATTTTGTTCTTCTTTATGATGGAGTAGAATTCCATTGTTTGTATATCCCATAATTTTGTAATCCATTCATCTGTTGATGGACACCTAGGCTGGTTCTATATTTTGACTATTGTGAATTGTGCTGCTATACATATAGATAGGTATGTGCTACTGTAGTAGTCTGATTTCAGTTCCTTTGGGAAGATACCCAGGAGTGGTATAGCTGGCTCATATGGTAGGTTCATTCCTCAGCAGGGAACCTTCATGATGTCTGCAATGACAGAGATGTTGATTGAGGGCGTGGCCAGTGTCCATAAGTCTGTCCCAGAAGGCCCCTGTCAGACCAGAGGAGATGCCTGTTCAGGTATGACAGAATGGCTGGCTTAATCCATACTCCTTCCAAGAAAAAAAAAAAAGAAGAAAACTGGCTTCTGGTGATAAAGCTCCTGATAGGAAATTATACTAACCTCTTAGTTCTAATTAGAGAAATGCTTTTTCTTCTTCCCTGAGATATCAGTGTGCTCCTTTGAAAATGGCTATTTTTCAGACCATGATTAGTAAAAATCATGGTAGGTAGAGTGCCAAATCCAGGAATCTCAGTATGATTAAAAGTGCTGGGCAAAACCAAAAAAAGCAATATAATAGAAAGCAAATGGAGAAAAACACAGGAGATGCTTTATTCCGATGTTGTTGTTGTTTTTAGTAATTGCAGCTGACACAGAACTTAGTTACAGATGAAGATAAAAATATGTCTGATCCTGGTGTCTTGTGTAAAGGAAGAAGGACAAATCTCCTGAGGTCTGCAGCTCTGAGTAAGAGTGACTCTGTCATTACACACCCGGCACACGTCTTTCCATTGCCAAATATCAAATAGGAGGAATTACCTGGGTTTCAGAAGGTTTTGGGTTACAGGTAACTTTTTGATGAGAAACTCAGTCTTGGGAATATTTTTCTGTGTACAGTTCAAAAAGTTGAACAAATCTCTCCCTCAAAGGATTAAGCTGTCTTCTAAGAATTTATTTTACTTATATATCAGAGAGATGGGGAGACAAAATAATAAAAAGAGGGAATGAAAACTGCTGAAAGAGGCTATGAGCTAGAGAGATGCACAAAAGCAGGAAGGAGATGAGGTACTATCTCTTACGAAGAAAAAGAAAATGTTATGGTCTGAGTGGCTTCTAGCCAACTCAATGGACTTTATTTGCTGGTTTCATCCAAAACTCTGGGGGAAGACATAATCATTTTTCGATTGGAATTGGATTCCTTTTTAGCTGTGTAGGTGGGAAATAACCTGGGGTTGCTGTGTTGGTCTCAAGTGGTCCAGGCATTCTCGGTCCTCACTCCTGTATTACAGTCATTTGTTGGTAATATATCCCAGAAGGAGCCAGGCGTGGTGGCACACACTTGTAATCCTAGTACTTGGGAGTCTGAGACAGGAGGATCGCAGGTTCGTGGCCAGCCTCAGCTACTTAGTGAGGCTTTCTGCAACTTAGTGAGACCCTGTTTCAAAATAAATCTCCTCGTTTAGTTGCCTACCTGGTGGAGTTCACCTCTCCTGCGGTTCTGAAAATTGCTTGTTTTTCCTTCTTTGTGATTTATTTCTTTTAGGATTTTCTCCAGTGTTGGCTTGGTCCTCATGAATTCTTTAAATGTTTGTTTATCATGGAACATTTTTATTTCTCCATCAATTTTAAATGATAGTTTTGATGGATATATCAGTCTTGGTTGGAAGTTGTTTTCTTCCAGAGTCCGGAGTACTCCATACCAATCCCTCCTGGTATTCCTGACTTGGGTTGAGAAGTCTGGGGTGATTTTAATTGTTTTGCCCCTGTATGTCACCCATTCTTTTGCTCTTGCTGCTTTTAGGATTCTTTCTTTGGCCTTTATGTTAGTCATTTTAATTATCACATGGTGTGGGGAGGTCCTTCTTTGGTTCTGTCTTAACGGTGTTCTATATGTCTCCTGTGTGTGAATGCCCAAATCCTTTTCTATGTTCAGAAAATTCTCTGAAATTATTTCTTTGAAGAGGTTTCTTATACCCTTGGTCTGTGCTTCTAAACTTTCTTTGATGCCTTTTATCCTTAGATTAGGACATCTTGTATCGTTCTGTATTTCTTGGATGGCCAGGGTGTGTTGTTGTAATATAAACAATGTGTACATGTGAAAATATACCATCATCATTCTCGGTACTTCATATGGGTGGGGGGAGGCGGGGGGACACTAAGAGCTGTGTGCATGTATGTTAACATCAAATAGATATTCATTGTGATGTGAGACTACAATGCACCAATAAAAGCATGTTTAAAAAAAACAAAAACAAAAAAACAAAATAAAGAATAAAATATAGGATTGGGGGTGTAGCTCAGAGGTAGAATGCCCCTGGGTTAAATCCCCACCTCCACACACACACACAAAATCCCAGCAGAGGGGAGAGCATCATACTTCTTTATTCAGGGAACTTTGAATATGGTTTGGGTTCTAAGAAGGACCCTGGCACTGAACACATGAATTCACTCTAGGAACCAAGAGTCTCATGCGAACATATTTTTTGATAGGATTGCAACATGATTAGAAGCTTCTGGAACTATAATTTGACTTACATGATCTTGGACAACACCAAATATCTCTGTGTTTCAGTTTACTCATTCATAAAAAGTGGATGAAGTCCCCATAGGGTTTCTATAAAGAGCAACTGTTCTTTATAGTTTAACCGGCCAGTGTTCATACACAAAAGCAAAAGCTTGACCCGATATTCTAATAGAGAGAATTCACAGAATCAGCTAGAGAGGGTTTGGAGGATGAAACTAGCCAAAGGAAACACTGTGGCAACAGGGACAAGAACCAGAGAAATGAAGGGAAGAAGTTGGGGCGATCAGACCCTAGAAGCTGGGAGGAGGGGCTTGGGATCCAGGTCTCTGGGGAGGGGGCAGTAGTTCATCTGAGAGACCATAATGGGGGGACTCTTTTTTTTGTGGTACTGGGAATTGAACCCAGAGGCATTCTATCTCCGAGCTATACCCCCAGACTGATCTTATTTCTTATTTGGAAATCTCACTAGGTTTCTGAGAGCCTCACTAAATTGCTGAGGTTGTCCTAGAACCTGCGATCCTCCTGTCTAAGCCTCCCAAGTACTAGGATTATAAGCATGCACCACCACATCCAGCTCATGAGGGGACTCTTCAGTGTGTGGGAAAAACCAAACTGGTCCCTGGAACCAACTGCAGCTGCTCTGGTGAAAAGCCTATGCTGTTGGGGCTGAGACAGGAGCAAAAGGCAAAGTAGGGAGAAGCCAGTCCCTTCCTCCTCCTCCATTCCCTCAGTCTCCCCCTTGCACCACCTATGAACAGATCCTAAACAGCACCGGAAAGTAGAATGGAAATGTAATTCCCTTAGTGGCAGCCCCAGCAGCATCAACGTGGAGCATAAAAGGATAGGTATGGAATTGAGAGACAAGAGTTTAAGAACTGGAGTACTGTATTAGTCTGTTTTCTGTGGCTATAATGGAATACCACAGACTGGATAGTTTATAAAAGAAAAAGAGATTTATCTAATTCACAGTTCTGGAAGTCTAAGAGCATGGTGCCAGCGGATTACAGGTGTGCACCACTACACCAGGTTCTCTTCCTCTTTTTTTCTTTTGTGATACTGGGGATTGAACCCAGAAGCATTCTACCTCCGAGCTATACCCCCAGCCCTATTTTTGCTATTATTTTGAGACAGGGTCTCGCTAGGTTAATAAGGGTCTCACTACTTGCTGAAGCTGTCCTCGAACCTGTAATTCTGCTGTCTCAGCCTCCCAAGTACTGGGATTACAGGTGTGTGCCACCATGCCTGGCTTCTCTTCCTCTTTTTTTTTTTGTGGTACCAGGAATTGAACCCAGGGGCATTCTACCTCCCAGCTACACCCCCAGCCCTATTTTTTATTCTTTATTTTGAAACAGGGTCTCACTAAGTTGTGGAGGGCCTCACTAAGTAGCTGAGGCTGGCTGCGAACCCGGATCCTCTGGTCTCAGCCTCCCAAGTACTGGGATTACAAGTGTGCGCCACCACACCTGGCTCTCTTCCTCTTTTTATAAAGTCACTAATGCAACCATTAGGGCCCCGCCCTCATGACCTCATTCAATCCTGACTGCCTTCCAAAGGTCCCACCTGGACCTACCTCTTGCTTCATCATGGGGATGATGATGATGATGATGATGATGATGATTGATAATGATGATTATTTTATCTTTTTATTTTCTTGAGCTTATTTATTTATTTGCTCACTTTTTGTGGCACTGGGATTGAACACAGAGGGTCTCTATCACTGAACTATACCCCAGCCCCTCCCCCTCTTTAACTATTTATTTATTTATTTTTGTGGTGCTGGGGATTGAACCCAGGGGTGTTCTACCTCTGAGTTACACCCAGAGCCCTATTTTATTGTTTTATTTGGAAACAGGGTCTCACTAAGTTGATGCAAGCCTCACTGAGTTGCTGAGGCTGACTTCGAACTTATGATCCTCCTGACTCAGCCTCCCAAGTACTGGGATTACAGGCTTGCGCCATCATGCCCGGCTACCTAATTTTTGAGATAGGCTCTCCTAAGTTGCCCAGGCTGGCCTCAGAACCCGTGATCCTCCTGTCTCAGCCTCCCAAGTACTGGGATTACAGGTGTGCACCACAGGGCCTGGCTCACAGTGAGGATCAAATTTCAACATGAGTTTTTCTAAGGGCATTCGAACCATAGCAAGTACTCAATGAATGTTAATACTATTTATTATCATTTATTATCAGGTTTCTTTCCTCCTCCCCTTTTCTCCCTCCATTTCTACTCCACTATCCTTTATTTTTTCCACCCCTGTCTTCTCAGAGAGAGGACACTAAGATGGTAAGTATAAGGACCCAAGTGCTCCAACAGGTGATGGGAGGGAGGGGAGAAGGAGCCTAGTCCCCACAAGAGACTGAAGCTTCCGCCACAGTGTCATTCTTCCATTCTGGCAGAGCAGGGCTTCTGGAGCAACTTTGTGGGACTCTTCCTAAAGGAGAAATTGGCTGATACCTTAAGCGAAGGAGAATTTCTTTTCTATGGAAGAGGAAGATCTTCACGTACAAAGGTCAAGGTGAAGTTCCGTGCTGCTGACCCTGGCACCAGGGGATGAATGATTGCCAGTACAGCCTCCCTACAGAGGAGGGAGAGGCTGCACGGAGCCGCCTGCTGTGTGTGTGGTGGAGAAAGAGGCCACACGGAGCGGGCGGGACGTGGCTGACTCGTTGGTTTGACCTGACATTTACTGCTTGTCTGCTTTTGTATTGCAGCAGGTGTGCTGGGGATTCAAAGAGGTTCAAGACACATGGCTCTCACTCTTAGAGTTTCTCATAGAAAGCAAAGACCAAAAGGCCTAAAACCCCATGCATAGGGCTGGGACAATTACTGATGAATACAACATGGTCCCATTCTCAAGAAGCTAACAGTCTACTGAAGGGAAAAGGTATATATAAACTAACATAACAAAATGGCAAATGCTTTTGTTGAGGCATGGGTAAGGAAGTCATTTCTTGGTCTTTTGGATATTATTAAAAGCAAATCTAGAGCAATGTTCAGGGTAGCATCATGGTTAAGAACCTGGTCCTAGATCTTGGGATCTTGCATTATTGATTCTGTCATCTTAGCAAGTTCCTGAAGTTCTTCTCTTTGTGCCTTTGTCTTTCTTATTTAAAATGGGACTAAAAGTACTTAAACCATAGGATTTCTGGTTGGATTAAATGAATCAATAAATATAAAGCACTTAGAATCGTGTCTAGCACGTAAGAGGCATTAAAATGTTGGCATGTTAATATTTGTATAGAACCTTAGAGTTTAAATTCATTTCCTTCCTTCCTTCCTTCCTTCCTTCCTTCCTTCCTTCCTTCCCTCCTTCCTTCTTTCCTTCCCTCCCTCCCTCCCTCCCTCCTTCCTTCCTTCCTTTTACTGGGGATAGAACCCAGGGGCATTCTACTTCTGAGCTACACTCTCAGCCCTTGTTATTTTTTTTTTAATTTTGAAACAGAATATCACTCAATTGCTGAGGTTAGCCTCAAACCTGTGAGCCTCCTGTCTCAGCCTTCCAAGTACTGGTATTACAGACATGCACGATTGCACCCAGCTGCATTTAATTCTTAAAACTTCTCCTCACTCTGTGGAAATCAGCAGAGTAAGTACTATTTTCCAGTCATGGATAGAAAGGTTCAGGGAGGTTGTTGGAAAAGTCACAGAACTGCAGAACAGTGGAGTTGGAAATCCACCTGAGGGCTTTTTCTGTAATGTTGTTTCTCTTGTGCCACAAGGGCTCATATATTGACTTGGAAAAGCAACTGTTGTTCCTCAAGTGTCAATGCTGCTGACTGTCTGCAGCTGGACTGGCTGTAAACACAGCCAAATGACACAGGCTGCAGCAAACCGGGCACTACTGCTTTGTCTGCATCTGCCACTCAATACAAGGTCCCTGGGGATCCAGGGACAGAAGGCATGGGTCAGGAAGCTGCCAGACACCAAATATACATCTTAATCGGTTGCCGGTTCCGGTCACCTTCATCCAAGTCCTGGATGGTAAAGTGTCTCCGCAGGGGTCTGGAGAGTTAGGAATTCGATGTCCTTTTCAAATAAAAACTAGCTTTGGAGCTTGAAAGCACTGAAGAGTGAGATAGTTTTGGCTGATATTCCATTGAAGATGGGGATAGGTTTTCTTGACTGTTTGATTTGATTTTTGGGTTGTGTCTTATGAAAAAATGCATCAGAACTGTGAGTGCTGAATGGGAGAAACTGAGGTAGAGGCAGGAAATGGTGCAGGAGCCCAGTGGTTCTGAAGGAACGAGGCTCAGATCACAACCTGCAGCCACCAGGATGACAGGGGGCATGTGGTTATAGAAGGGGGTACTGGAGCCATAGGGTCCAGTTCATCTATGTTCATTATTGCCATGGACTGAGCCCTAGGGTGGTGAATGAAGTAGCACATGCTTTCTAGGAGTTCCAGGCTGTTTGAAGAAATGGGTAAACACATAATTATAGTACAATGGAATACGGAGATGGCGCACCCTAGAGAGGGAGAAATGATTGATTTTGCATCTGAGAATCTGAGGAGCTTTTCATAAGGTTTTTTTTTTTTTTTTTTTTTTTTTTTGCGGTACCGGGGATTGAACCCAGGGGCGTTCTACCTCCGCGCTACACCCCCGGCCCTATTTTTTATACTTTATCTTGAAACTGGGTCTCACTAAGTTGCGGAGGGCCTCACTAAGTAGAGAGAGAGAGAGAGAGAGAGAGAGAGCTGAGGCTGGCCGCGAACCCGGATCCTCCGGTCTCCGCCTCCCAAAGTACTGGGATTACAAGCGTGCGCCACCACGCCCGGCTCATAAGGTTTTAAAGCACGAATCAGAGTTTTCTAGCGAGACAATTTGAAGATGTGTATTCTAAGCAGAAGTCATAGCGCATCTAAAGACCTGGAACATGCTCAACTTAATTCAAATTGTTTTCCTAAACAGTTGTACCAATTACCAACACTTCAAATTTTGTGAATTGGGGCCTCATTGTGGTCTTAATTTGCCTTTCCTTAATTACTCATGAGGTTAAGTATCTTTTCATATGTATATTGATGATTTATGTTTGGATGCAATACCTGTTTATGACCTACTCCCATTTTTCTGTTTGGGTTGACTGTAATTTTTTTATCAATTTGTAGAAATTTTCACATATTTGGAATACTAATTCTTTGTTGATTTTGTTTTTAAAATATATTTGTAACTTTACTCCCATTTTTCTGTTTGGGTTGATTGTATTTTTTAATCCATTTATAGAAATTTTTATGTATTCTGAATATTAATCCTTTCTTGGTTTTATTTGTAAAATGTTTTTTTTTTT
>PVJS01024777.1:0-28369 GCA_004027185.1 Glis glis
ATTCTACCTCTGAGCCACACCCCCGGCCCTATTTTATTTTTTATTTTGA
Organism: Glis glis; assembly: GCA_004027185.1. Classification (NCBI taxonomy): domain Eukaryota; kingdom Metazoa; phylum Chordata; class Mammalia; order Rodentia; family Gliridae; genus Glis; species Glis glis. The sequence goes on from PVJS01024777.1 coordinate 50, forward strand.
AACAGGGTCTCATTAAGTTGCGAAGGGCCTCACTAAATTGCTGAGGCTGGCTTCGAACCTGCGATCCTCCTGTCTCAGCCTCCCAAGTACTGGGATTATAAACATGTGCCACCACATCCAACTGATAACATGTTTTGAATATGAATATTTAAGAAATCTTTTCCAATACAGTTTTGTTTTCTAATTATCAATATCATATAACTATTTCTTTTATACCCAGAAAAGGTGGTAGCTTCAACCTTTCTGGTAAATATAAATCAGAATTATTAAAAAAATGACTGCTATTTTATCCTTTATTTTATGTGAAAATGTTTTATTTTTTAGATCTCTAAAAATTGCAAAAATAACGGTTGTAAATACAAAAATACCATTATAATAATATGACTTACTCATAGCTGAAGTCTCTTTTCTAATTGTCACCCCCACTTCAGACTGATTTAGCAACTATTCTGTCGTGAAATCCAGTTTCCCATTCATACTGCAGCCATGGGAATTTCTTACTTGCCCATCTCTCTTTGAGGATCTCATAAGGTTAAAGGGCAAAACAAAGTGCTAAGAGAGGCCAAGCTGCTTTATGCTCAGCTCGTGTGCTCTGTGTTGAAACTTCCAGAGCTTTATTGATGCAGCAGGACTAGAAAAATGAGAGCAGAACCAATTTTCTCCATGGCCTTCACCCTTCCTCATAGACTACAAGATAACCACTGTATCAAAAGGACACAAGAATTTTCTTTTCTGTTTTTTTGTTAAGCTAAAATAATGAATTTCTTTTTTCTTCTCAAGGATGTTTTACTAGCTTAAATAAAAATCTTGGCAGGATATTGCTTACATTAGGACAAGCAGTATATTCCCATTTCTTTTCCTCTATTACTGATATAAAAATTAAAATATCTATTCAAATGATCTCATAATTAAATTTGAAGACTATACCAAATTAATAAGAGTTGGACATGGTCAATGTATATGATCAATGCATCACAGAAATATCACAGTGAATGTGTATAATTAATTGCATCAATAAAAAAGAGTTCACAAATTGTTCTTATGAATGGGCAGAATATTAAATATATATCTTACTGTTTTCAAGATATCTGTTAAAGACTTGTATTGATAAATTTAATACAATTTCCAGGCATGCTGGCACATACCTATAATCCCAGTACTTGGGAAACTCATACAGAAAGATCACAAGTTTGAGGCCAGCCTCAGCAATTTAGCAGGACACTGTTTCAAAATAAAAGTACAAAAGGGCTGGGGTTATAGATTGGAAGTAGAATACCCCTGGGTTCAATCCCTAGTACAATAATAATAATACTATCAATAAAAATAATAATAATAATCAGTGCAACCTACAATTCTCTAAAAGAGAATGAGTTGTGCGTAGTACTGTTAATTATCCAATCAAATATTGTATTGTTTTCTCTAATAAAGAGTGTTCTGTGCTTTATAAAATCAAAATTAGGGAACTGGGGATAGACCTCAGTGGCGGAACAATTGCCCAGTGTGTACAAGGCCCTGGATTTGATCCCTAGTGTCCCCCAAAGAATAAAATGAAAAGATAAACAGATAAAAACTAACTGTATTTTATTAAGACAAAGACTGAAAACTGCAGCCTGAGGACTGAGAATATGTTCTGTTTTCCCCTCATAGTTTTTTTTAAATTAAATTTGCTGAATTTCTACAACTGCCCTTTTCTTATTGTTTACTAATCCTCAATCCTCACATTTTGTTTTCTGTCTGGCCTTGAAGTTATCTGAATTTGTGATCTCTGCTTCAGAAAGTTGTTATTGTATGATTTTGAGAAACAATGCAAACTGTAGAAACAGTTCTCTCATACACTCCTGGTGGATGTGCAAATTCTTTACAATATTTTTGGAGCATATTTGAGAATATTTATGCAAACATTAATTCCACTGAACCACTCATCTCTCTGGTTATAACACAAATATAGGTACTTAAAGGATGTTCACTGACACATTGTTCATAAGAGTAAAAAATATGAAACCTTCCAAAATGCCTGCCAATAAGATGTTGATTTAATTAAGTATAGTCAAAACACATAATGAAATATAATATAGCTTCTTAATAAAAGAATGAGGTATTTCTAATATATGTTGAAAGACACAATATATAGAAACATATCAAATGAATATAAATTTTAAAAATAGCAAAATATTTTTTGTTTTTATGAATAATGATCTTATATTATTAAACTAATATATTAACAGGTTGATAATGTATACCAAGCTGATAATGGTGATTATAGGCTGGGATTATGATAGATTTTTTTGTATCCTAATCCTATATTCTCATACATTTAAATTATTAGAACAGGTACATATAAAACATAATAGATAGCTTACAGATAAACATTAAAAACATTGAAACTTTCTATATAAAGTTATCAGATAAGAAATCATGTCCCTTATATTTATACCTGAGACTTGACTGTTGAAACAACAAGAATAATGATGTATATTATGGAGCAAATTATAAACACTCAGATTATATTTACCAAATATTCATTTCTTTTTTGTTGTTGTTTTCTTATTTAAATGAATTAGATGCATTCATAGAGATGCAGGTAAAATGCTAAAATCTGACTTGTTCTTAGGAAGAAGAAAAATTTAGATATTTATATATATATGTTTCACAGACATAAGAGGAGAATATATTGAGAGCTTCATGAAAGGTTATATGCTGGGGACCAGGTGTATTCTAAACACATTAGCTAGCTCTTCTTTAATCCCACATTTTAAAATTCTGTAATAACCTGTTTTGGGAGGAAAGCAAAATCATATTCCTGCTGTTGTTGAGAAAACCTTGTTACCTTACCTTAATCACAGAAGTATGCAGTGGGTTGCAAAATATGCTTGGCAAAATTTAGATGTACTGTCCTTGTAAACCATTTGGTCTACAAATGGACAGATGATATACAAGATGGCCTTCCTGCTATCCAGAATAGGATGGAGAATGAAGCAAGCCTGCATGAGGGAAAGGAATTTGTGTGCTGGCCTTGGAAATTTTTATGTCCAGGCTGATCACAGTGACAGGTTTACTGCCATGATGAGAGAGAATAAAAACTTTGCTGGCCTACAGAGGAACTTGAAATGAAGAAGGGATCGCAGTCTGGAAAATGAGATCATGGCATGGACCATTGTCATCATTATTGATAGCAAACATATATTGAGAACCTACCAGATGAAAAGCATTGAATTAAGTGCAGTGAGGCCGAGGCTATAAAATTCACATGAGAAGCTGACAACATGATAAATATTTACAGTTGATTTAATGGTTACAGTTAGTCATTTCAGACATCACCAGAATTGGTAAGGTTTGGGAGTTTCTGTTTCCAATGTAACTATGGCTCCTCTCATCAGAAAAAAATGCACACTGAAGTTTACATGTGAAAGCAGAAGTTCACTCATCCAAAGATCCCTGGTTCTACTTGGAAAGGATGTTTTTGATCTAACACTAGAGATAGAAACAACCATCTTGCTTTCAACTCCAGTATATAGGCACATTTGCATGCCAGCAATATACTTCCAAAATTCATCTTAATTAAATTCAACCAAATATGTCAACACAATCTTGTTAAGCTTCTGTCTGTCTAAGTACAATACTGTCTTATATAGTCTAGTTGTGAATCAAACAGGAGTAGTTTTGTGGTTTTCATAATGTTAGTTTGGGACAGGCAGTCTCAGAGTTTGACAATGCTGATTTATTTGACCCCAACTTGTCTTTGTGTGATAGTAAATCTAATTTGTCAACTTGACCAGATCATGACACACCCAAGATCATGTGACTTTGGGTGTGTCAATGAGACAATTGGTTTATGAAACAGCAGATTAAACAGAAAGTCCTGCCCTAAATGTAGGCAGCAGGGTTCTGATAGGTGCAGGACTTAGATAAAAGAAGGAGAAAGCCGCGTAGAGGGATGCGCAACTCTTTCCGAAGAAAACGCATCTGCTCTCGTCTGAGATTGTCGGCTTCCAACTTCGCCGTTTCTCTGAAGAGCTTCTTGATCTTCTGCTCTCCTCTGAGATCATCGGCCTCCAGCCCTTCGAACTGAAACTTCACCATCATTTCTCCAAAGAGCTCTTAGACCGCTTGACCAGCTACTGGTTCCTCTGACTCTCCATGTGCAGTCGGAACTCGGGACTGCATTGTAAGCTGATCTGATAAATCCCTTTTTCCATATACTCATTCTTTGAATTCTGTTAGTCTAGTGAACCCTGACCAATACACTTTGCTTATCTACTTGGTATGAATCATGCTTAAGTAAGACTCTTCCAAGTCTATATGATTATGGTTTTTACTTCTTCTGTAAGAGTCAACTAAGCTTTCCATAATGCTACCATAAATCTCAGCCAACTATGGTTTTACATGGCTCTGCCCATCAACTAACATGCCAGTACCCAATGACCACATGAAAACTGCACTTTATCACTAATGAATTGGTTCCATCGGGTTAAAAGTAAATAATAATAACAACCTTTAAGATTTTTATATTTCTGTGGATGTTTATTGACCGTGCCTCAATGAAATTACTCTTAGAATTTCTACAATGCATGTTAAACATGTGTCAAGGCCTTCAACTCATCACTGTGAATGGAAATGTTTGTAAGGCTTCTTGAGCTTTGCCTCTGCCATGGAAACATACTTCTGAAAGAATCTGCTCATCCTTTCACAAGTGATATTTACTCTAACCCACCATATGTAGTCTCTTCATGTGTGTCCGTTATTGAAGATATTAAGTGTTATGTTGTGGGAGAACAGCATTTTAAAATTGTTAAAGTTTATATTTTAATTAAATAGATAAATAAAATGTGTTAATATTAAATATGTATTGATTATGATGTTATAAGACCACGTATTGCACTGGATATAGTCACTGTTTCCATACTATATTATCTATTTGGTATTCTTAAAAGGGAATTCTTTAAAAAAGGATATATGAAACTTAAACAGGAAATTCTGCCTTCCCTTTTTCTTCCATTTTTAATGGACTTTCCAAAAAAAAAAAATCTCCAGCCACACAGATCTTATATCACTCTATTGTCTCTGTGGTCCAGGATAGAGATAAATCAACCTCTTTAAATGTCAGGAAAGAGGTATGGTGAACAACATCCCCTACTGTTACTGAACGCGTTGTTTCCTGTTTGTGGCACAGGGACAAAGCAAGGGCTAAAGAAGCTATGTACTGAGTGCGCATGGGTTTACAAGTCTTCACCTAGTGAACACTGAGCTTTAGGTATTTACTGGTAAAGTTATTAGGAGTGAGCCACAGGAGACTCAAAGGCCCTTAACATCGGAACATCACTTTGAATTTTCCCAATAAATATATCCTTGCGGGCCGGGCGTGGTGGCACACGCTTGTGATCCCAGTACTTGGGAGGCAGAGACGGGAGGATCCGGGTTCGCGGCCAGCCTCAGCTACTTAGTGAGGCCCTCCGCAACTTCAAAATAAAGTATAAAAAATAGAGCCGGGGGTGTAGCTCAGAGGTAGAATGCCCCTGGGTTCAATCCCCGGTACAGCAAAAAAAAAAAAAAAAAAAAAAAAATCCTTGCATCTTAGGTAGATAATGAATATTTATCTTCTCTATCACGTCAATGTCATATTATGAGTAGATGAAAGAGAGTTTATTATCATCAATTAACATGTCAGTTTTATAATAATAAATGGGAGAAAAATTTATTACTACCTTTAAATTTATTTGTCATGAATTTTGGAGAATAATTTAGAGAGTAACAGCTCTTTCCAGGGAGCTCACATTTAAAAGAATATATGGCACCTTAAAGAAATATCCAATTCTTCACTCAGAACTTTCTTTTTTGTGTCCTTGAAGTTGTTCACTTTTTTTTTTTGCTTGCTTTCCCTTTTCTCCACATAACCCATTTTCTTTTCTTCTCTACTAATTGATTTTAGAGTTTCCCTAACTTACCTTAATTGAGTTTATGATCCAGAGCTAAGTCTGCCTTTAATTTTTCCCTTTGATTTGTTCAACTCAAAAATGTTTATTATCTACCCCCTGCACAGGCACTGAGAGTCCTAGAGTTAGAAGAGGAAGCTCCTGCCTGCCGACACTGCTGAGTGTTTTCCCTGTGGCTGCTGAGGATGAGTGAGAAAGGCCAAACTAGAATGTTTGTGGATATAGGGAGAAGACTGGGTTGGCCTGTATCTTTAATGTATTAGCCAGAACCCAGTGCTCCTGCAGTACCCTCAGCAAAATCTTTCATTCTATACTACATAAAGGGCTACACATATACATACCCCTGGGAGAAGTCTAGTTAATAAGCTCTCTTCATTTATGATTCACGTGATATTTTGATTTCTCTTATTATATCATTACATACTTTCCTGTCTCTAATCATGTGATTTCCTCAAACCAAGTGGAGAAAAGTAGTAGGACAGGCCACTTTGAAGCTCTGGAATTCTAACTTTCAGTGATATTTTCACCATTCTCATAGCCTTTCTTCTTTTTCAAAGATTATATCTGCAGCCACTATTTTCCATATTCTTCATGAAGTAGCTAATTATATGTTCTATGACACTTATCCACTGTCTCTACTTCCTATCTCTTCCTCCATAACTCTTGGAGTAGAAAGGACATGTCTAGTCTCTCCTTAATTTCATGTGGCCCCAAAGAGTCATTATGTGGAATTCCTTTTCAAATGGGTCATTGACATCTCCCTCCCTCTCTTCTGGGTTGAACCCACAGGCATTCTACCTCCCAGCTACACCCCTAGCCCTTTTTTATTTTGAATAGGGTCTCCCTAAGTTGCTGAGGATCACACTAAGTTGGTAAGGCTAGCATTGAACCTGTAATCCTCCTGTCTCAGCCTCCCAAGTACTAGGAGCACAGGCTCGTGGCACCATATCCAAAGATCATTGAAATTTCAGTAGCATCTTCCTCAGCACCTTGCCTTGACATTTCTCCCATGTTTTTCATAGTCTCTGCCAGGGATAGAAGTAGATATTTTACTACCTATCTTTCAGATGAAGTGCTTCCTACCCTATGTAACTAAAGAATAATGAAGTTTTTTATCTTGATATTGGCTCTTGACATACTTTCTGGCATGTGACAATACAATACATTTTTGTGAATACTGTCTTAGGGACACGCTCCTCGTTTATAAAGGAATCTTGCATCTATTTAAAGGATCTTGCAAAATGCAGGATCATACATCTTGCATCTTGCCATTATCTGGTACCTGCTGTAGCCAATTTTCAATGAACAAAAATTGTGTTTAGTATTTCTATCACTTATTAACTCAGAATCACTCTAAATATACTTAGGGGTTTGTTTTTCATAGGAAGGATGAACTATCATGGGGTAGTGAGTTAAGAAGGCATGGTATTATGTAGGCAACCACAACAGGTTTGAAATTTTCTTGAGTCTTATCTTTTTTCTTTAAAATTATTGGGTCTCTTTGAATTCAATGTCATGGCTTATTCATTTGTTATAAGATGATGTTTCAACTACTTGAAAGATTTTCTCTAAATATTTTCAGTAAAACTGACCAATCAGTATACAGTTGTTTTGTTTGTTTTTGTGTGGTACTGGGGATTTAACCCAGGGGCATTCTACTTTCAAACTACACCCCCAGTCCTGTTTTATTTTTTATTTTGAAGCAGGGTCTTACTAAGTAAGTTGCTGAGGGTCTTGCTAAATTGATGAGGCCATCCTTGAACCGCAATCCTCCTGCCCCAGCCTCCCAAGTGCTGGGATTACAAGCATGTGCCATCATGCCCGGCAATATGCGCTGTTTTTACTCTGTGGTTTCCTGGAAATCCAATACGTCTCCCCTGATAGAGAAGCAGGAATAGATAAGAATTTGCATTTCCTTCACTCTGCCCAACTACAACACCAAATTTTCATGGCTAACCTACTTGATTTTCTCCCTAATCATATATACACCTGTTTTCCCCTTCACTCCTGAACAAACTGACATTTTACTTGATGCAATACAAAAGCCTCACCTGTTTTGTCCAATATCAGATTATTTCTTTTAATGCTTATGTATTTAAATATATTTGCACAGCTCTTTCTAGATATCTTTAAGAACTTCAAGAAGACAAAAGTTTTCGTCTGTTTTATAATTTACAGTATGACTTGTACAACTAGTGTATAAAAAGATGCCTAATAAACATATTTTGATGATTTCTGTGAAGTCTTTTAGCTGCTTTCTTTATCTGATGTGTGTGTTTGTGTTTGTGTGTGTGTGTGCACACTGAGGATTGAACCCAGGGCTTTGTGTATGCCAGGCAAGTGTTATTAGCACTGAGCTTTATCCTGAGAACCTATAACCTTTTTTGCTCTGTGTGTTGCACTAAGGATTGAATCCAGGTGGATGCTACTCTGAGCTATACCCCAGTCCTTTTCATTTCTTTGTTTTGAAATGGGGTCTCTCACTAAGTTGCTCAGGCTGGCCTTGAACCTGCAATCCTCCAGTCTCAGCCTCCCAAGTATTGGGATTACAGACGTGTACCATGGTGCCCAACTCATAAGACCTTTTTTATTTGAATTAATGTGGATTTATATTTGCATTAAATGGTTCCTTGCCAGAGATATGGCTAACAGTAAAAAAGAAATAGGAAGCAAAAATAACAGGAACAATTGCTGGTATAAAAGTGGTAGGGGCTAGGGAGGCAGCTCAGTGGTAGAGTACATGCCTAGCATACAGGAAGCCCTAGATTCACCACACACACACACACACACACACACACACACACACACACAGTGGTATGCATTTTTAAAATTCATTTAATTCTGTGCCTAGGTTCTTTTTCTTTTCATGCGAGACTAATTCTTAGCTCAAGATGACTGTTAGTGGCTATGCTGGAGCAAATTGCAAGAAACTCGAGGGGCTAGAAATCAGAATAAATCTAAAGGTGATGCCTAATCCTCAAACTTGAGTGATCAAGAGACTGTCAGAGTTGCTGATAATAAGCTTATACATCCAAGGGCTGAAACGCCACACATGATTGACCTGCAGTCCATCCCAGTGAACAACACAACGTTCCAACACTCTCCAGGCCAAACCCCTACCTGTGGCTGCTCCTGGAGAGCAGGGGCCTTGTCTCCTTGCAGCAAGGTGTTGGCAGGCAGCCAGCTCTCCCCCTCTCCACAATGCACTGAATAGGCTGCTGAACGAGTTTATATCATTTGCTTCAGTGGCTTGCCTTGGCCAATTACTCCTTGTCTTTATTGTTAAATTTGGTGTACTAGGAGTGTTTTAATTTTAGTTGGTAGCCCAGTGTTTAACATTTCCACTAGTGTAAACAATATTAGATAAGTTGATATTCTCTCTGAGACAGCTTGTAAAATTGACCTCATTCTCTTTTGGAAGTCTTTTACTCCAAGAACTGGCAAGTCTTTATTTTAGCATTTTAAATATTCTTAGTTCTATGGGAAACATAATTAACACCTGCACTCTTGTCCTTTGCTCTACTGCCAGGCAAGGCAGTCTCCTCCTTATTTCCTCAGAATGCATTACTGTGAATTCAGCTTCTCTTTGCCATTCTCTGTGCACTAAGCCCTGGAGATTCATGCAGACTTCCCTCCTGTATTCCACAACACACCTCATTGTTCTTCCTGGTTTTATTGCATGAGTTCTTTGTTTTCCCCAAGAAACCCTGCTGACTTGTCCCTATAGGATTCTCCCTACATTCTGAATTGCCTACTTAGTCTATATCTCTAAAGCCTGAACTCTGGATTCTAGTGACTTAGAGGGAGAATTCAGAAGCCTGGCCCTGTCTGGAAAATGTCATCCATTTTCTGTGATTTGCTGTTTGGTAGTCCTTCTGTATTTACCTTTAATATAGACTCTAGGTAATGTGTGTAACTTATGCATCTAGAAATAACATCACAGGAACATTTCGTACATATTTATAAAAATCAAATATTTTTACATGGTAGTGTTTTCTCTGAAAAGTATGACTTTCCCAAGAAAATGTTACATTATAATATCTTCTATTGCCCTGCTTGAATTTTCAGTCAGTATTCTTTTCCTCATGCTTTTTCTTAATATGTATTTTTATGTTTAAATGGCAAATAATGACGCACATATTTATGGGTATAGTGTGATATGTCAATATTTGTATGCAATGTGTAATCAGTTGGAGTGAATGTTTTACCCTTCTTTACTTGAATATCTACCTAAAGCTTCAGTTACTGTTCAGAGTTCGAATTCTAGCTCAGTCCCTCTCTAGAGTTTCTGGCTTTCTCTCTCTTCCTGATTAGCTACTTGGTAATTACATCCTGTACACCAAATGGATTTTTTATGTAAACAGTGAGGAAGGGCTGCCACGTTCTTTTCCTTATTGTGTAACTCACATACATCTCGGAGATTATAGTAGTTTATAAAGGAAAGACCATTTTGCTTTGTTTTTTTGTCTAATGACTTTTTGCATAGCTTTTAGAATTCTGGCTCTCAGGGCCTTCTGAGCAGTAGACACTGTCCTAAAGGACCTGATTGTCCTCTCCCGTTTTTAGCTTCTTCCGGATGATCTGAAAATGGAGGTTTCCCTGCTACCTAGAAAGTGGTGCCTGCCCTCAGAATTTTCTGTCCATTTATAGCCAAATTCTTCTCCCTATACCTTTAAGCACCCTGGGGCATCCAGCCCAGGTGTCACATGTCATGGGATACAAAGATGAATTAGATCATCTTTGCCTACAGAGAGCCCAAATCTAGATGAGAGTCTCCCAGACTCTCTCATTGCCCTGCAGCCCTCACACCCATTAGCAGTTCATCCGCCTCTTAGTACATGGTCGTAATCTGAGCAGTGGATTCCACCCTCCTATTATACACTCAGGGAAGGTACAAGTCCCCAAACACCCCAATTTAGAGTGAGTGCTCATACTTGCAAGGGAGTAGGGTATAGAGTCAACTACTCTCTTCTACACATTTTATATTTTTCCAAGTGTTTTTGTAGTGTCATAAAATAAGGTCATATATGTAGAGGGCAAAATTTTTTTCATACCAGTGAGGAAACTGAGTTTTGTATGGTCAAGTGATTTGTCTAAGGTCTTAGCCAGGTCGAGAACTTGGAACTCTGCTCACTACAGCAATGTCCACTATTATCAGTAGCCAACTACAGCTATCTCAACCTTTAAGGAGTGATTAGAATATTCCAATTGCCCATTTCCTTCTAGAACTTTCAATACTTCATCCTAACACTCCTAGTGATGAGGGAGAATAGAAAAGATAGAAATATTAGGCAGAAAGGAGACATTGGGAAAATAGAAATTTAAAATTTTGAAAGTTCATAATCTAACTCCACCCTATAGGGTGTGTTCAGTCAGGCAGAAGCCTTAATGAGTCCACACCCTTAATCAAAATGGCTCCTCTCCATACCTGAGATGCTTAATGTAAATAGGATGGGTAAAGAGGACAAAGGCCAGACCCCCACTGCCTATCTGTTGCCAGGGAAACAGGACTAAGAGGAAGTCCTGCCCTCTACTGTGCAACCCTACCTACTCCCTCCTATAAAAGAACTGTGAAAGCACACAGCTGCTCTCTTGCTCACCTGGATGGATGGACGCGTGCAGGGAGACTCGCTCTCCCTTTCTTAGATGACCCCCAACCTGTATCCCCACCTTTCTTAAATGACCCCCAACCTGTATCCCCACCTTTTTAAGTTAATTAAAACCTTTGCCTTTTTCTGATGGCACGTGTTGAAATTCTTATTCATCATGGAAGCCAAGGACCCCTCAGAATTAGCATGTTTCTCCATGACACTAGTACCTACTCCCTCCTCTGGAAAGTTAGTTTTCCTAATGCAAAATATCACTGATAGGGATTATTCTGTGCAAGTGAATGACATGGAAAAACTAAATTGTTGAGAACCAGGCGTTTGAGAATTACTTGAAACTTTCTACAGAGAAATTGCCCATCTACATAGTTTTTGCATGTAATTTCTTAGCATTCATGAGTCTCTTAAAATTTACTACTTGTGAAGGAGAGTGTGTAAGTATATGTGTAAATAAATATATAATATATACTTAAGCAAAAATGCTCAAACAATTCATAATATAACATTAAATTTTTCACAATTCAATATATTGTGAATTTCTGTCCATATTGGCAAAATATTCAATGACTTCATAATTTTTATGGCTGCATAATATTATACTGTATGTTTGTATCCAATTATATGATCAGTTCCCTATGACTGAACAGTGGGACGATTTATATTTTTCCACAATTTGTAGTAATTCCTTTTATTTTCTTTCTTTTTTTTTTCTTGGAGGTACTTGGAGATTTAACCCAGGGGCATCCAACTCCTGAGTTACACCCCTTGCCCAAATTTTTATTTTGGAACAGGGTTTTACTAAGTTCCCACATGTTGTCCTCAAACCTGTGATCCTCCTGTCTCAGCCACAGGTGTGTATCATGGTGCCTGCCTATTATTAGTGATTCTTAAAGTTAATTCTTAAATACAAGTGTGATTGTTATCTCTGCATAAATTTCTAGAAATGAGTTTTATGACATTTGAAAAGAAATGCCAAATCAATGGACATTATCTTATATGTTCTAATTGCAGGGTTTGTCATAGTCTCTCTTAGTGATAGAATTTTTATGTTGGAATAGATATGATTACATAGGAGTATTCACAGTCCTCAAAGATCTCTGATGACAAGTCTTTGTGGAATATCAAGTAGGAAACCTGAATGATATTTTTTCCTGAACTTATCAAGAATTTGTGGTTCAGTAAGCAGCAGGACACTCTCAGACTTCTCTGAAAACAGATCAAACAACCAGTTGCCTCTTATTAGCAGCTGAAATCTGTCATGAGACTGTGTCCTCTCCTGAATAGGCTGAGGCGACAGTCACCTGGCTTCCTGGGATGGCTGACACCAGGTGACTCACACATAATACGAGGCCTTGGGATTTTCTTCTCGTTTACTGCACATGGTTGTCTCACCTTCCATCTTTCTTAACTATGCCAGGCGTCTACCTGGACTGCAGAGCCGCCCTTATCTGTAAGGTCTTCTATATTCTTATGTGTTATTTCATTAATGGAATTTTTATCAAATTGGTTTACTTTTTCAATTGCTAGAAGAAAATGTTTGTAGCAAAGGCATGCAAATTAAAAGCATGTTTAGGTAGTAAAGATAGAAATAAGATGGGGTTGAGCTGATTTACCTAAGATCTTGTAAACATTTAATTAAATTTTAATCAGAATTTGTAAGTGGATATGTGATTATTACCATATCTCCAATACCATTTAGTTATAGCTTTAGAAAGTCAACTATATTATTTTCTACATTTTTTTTAAAAAGATGGTTTACCAGTGGGAAGATATTTCAGTTCTCAAACTCATTACTTTCTTCCTACTCGGGGTTCTGTTAGTAGTCTCTTGATGAAGGTAGAAATTCCTAAGATACTAGGATTTAGCTAATTTGTTTTTTGTGGTTCCAGGGATTAAACCCAGGAGTGTTCTATCAATAAGCTATAATCAGAGCCCTTTCTATTTTTTATTTTGAAACAGGATCTTGCTAAGTTACTGTGTGCTTGCCTCAAACCTATGATGCTCCTGTCTCAGCCTCTTAAGTACTGGGAGCACAGATATGCATCACTGCTACCACGTGCCTTTTTAGTCCTGTGTCAAGGATGAGGAAACTGAGACTCAGAGGTGTTGGCTATTTTGTCTGAAATCACAACATGAAGTAGAAGACCTGCACTAAACCTGGGTCTAACTTCATGACCTTTCTACTCAATGCCTTCCTTCATAGATCTCTTTTGCAATGCTGGTACCCTGCATACAAACCCCAGAGCAAAATTTTCTTTGAATTAGATTTATTCTAAATAATTTTTTAACTATAGAACTGTGTCCTGTGAGTTTTATCCTGGGAGAGAGAGAGAGAGAGAGAGAGAGAGAGAGAGAGAGAACGAACAGAGACAGATAGATACTGGGAATTGAACCCAGGGGCATTCTACCTCTGAGCTACACACCCAGCCCTTTTAATATTTATTTTTAAACAAAGTCTCACTAAGTTACCACATACTGCTAGAACCTGTGGTCCTCCTGTCTCAGCCTCCCAAGTATTAGGTTGCAGGCTTGCTTTACCACACCCAGCTTAAAGAGTATTTTTAATTAGTAGTCTTTTAAGTAATGTAAAGCACATTTGAATTAGTTCAGAGAATTTTCCTCAAATGACATTATGTGCAAACAGATTTTTTTTAGGTACCTATCTTTATTTCCTGGGAGAAAGGGGCAATTTAAAATATTGAAAACTATTCCTAATTTGGGACCTGGTAAAACATTGGAAAACAGAAACTAAATTATTTATGCTTTTTTCCAGAGATGGAATTCATATTCTGATTTTTTGGGGGGGAGGAGGACACTTGGGGTCCAACCCAAGGCCTCATGCATGGTACACAAGCATTCTGCCATTGAGCTACACCCTAACCTAATTTATATATGTGTGTGTGTGTGTGTGTGTGTGTGTGTGTGTGTGTGTGTGTATTACTGAAGCCCAGTTGTGTTCTACCAATGAGCTACACCCCCAGCCCTTTTTATTTTTATTTATTTTTTTTTTATTTTGAAACAGGGTCTTACTAAGTTATCATGTCCTGGCCTGGAACCTGCAACCCTCTTTTCTCAGCCTCCCAAGTCCTGGGATTACAGGAATGTGCCACTGCAGTCAGCTACTCTGATTTTTTAAAATTTGAAATGCATTCATTAGTAAGCATTATAAAAATACTTTCAAATAATATTAAATATATTAAGCAAAAATTGAAAGCTAAGCTTCCTCTATATTCATCTCCAATTTATTCTGATCACCATTATTAATGTTTGGTATGTCTCTCTCTAGGCCTTTTTTTATGTACAGTAAAAACTAAAATGCTATTCTCTGTTTTGCAACATACTGGTGACTCTCATTCATTTTCTTTACATCTACAGACCATCCGATACTATAATTGTGTCTGTACTCATTGAACTATTTCCATATGGAATGATATTGGAATTTCTCTTCAAATTTCCACTGGTCACCAATGGTGTTACAATAAGCACCCATGTATTTCCAAAGAGCATGTTCTAAATGTGGAATCATTGGTCAAAAGGTTTGTGCATTGAAAAACTTGGACAGATAATGCCAACTTACTGAGTAAAGAAGCTTTCTCACCAATGATGTAGATAAGAGCCTGCTTCCTAGTCGCTTCTCAATACTGAATATTATTAGTCTTAATATCTTCCAATCTGCCATGTGTTTATTTTATTGGTACCAATGGGTTTCAATTTACACTTCCTTGATTATAAGAGAGAGGCTGAGCATCTTTTCATATGTATATTAGCAGTTCCTATTTCTTTTTTTGATTAAGTACCTTCACAGAATTCAAAACTTGCCAAGTTTTTCAATTATTTTTCTTTTTGAGTTTTACTAAAATATTCCAGAATATACCTTACTTCCACCCAGGGAATAACAATATATTTACAGATCCTTATTTTAAAAATGGAAAATATGGCCGGGCGTGGTAGTGCACGCTTGTAATCCCAGTACTTTGGGAGGCGGAGACCGGAGGATCCGGGTTCGTGGCCAGCCTCAGCTCGAGCATGCGCACGCGTGCACTCTCTCTCTCTCTCCCTGTCTCTCTCTCTCTCTCTCCCTGTCTCTCTTTCTCTCTCTCCTTAGTAAGGCCCTCCGCAACTTCGTGAGACCCGGTTTCAAAATAAAGTATAAAAAAATAGGGCCGGGGGCGTAGCGCGGAGGTAGAACGCCCCTGCGTTCGATCCCCGGTACCGAAAAAAAAAAAAAAAAGGAAAGTATTTCTTTTTGTAGATATATTTTTTGACAATAAAAGTAAATCATGCAAATGATAAGGAAAAAAGATTCTGATGTGCCAAAAACTATTAAGAACACAATTAAGAAAAATGTTTAAAAACATCTGTAATAATGGCCCCAAGGTACACACTGTTAACATTGGGCACTTGGACATTTTCCTTTGCATATTTTAGTGTATCATTTTATATAAGTGACAGATAATTATATTATTTGAAAACTGGACCATTATTTTATTTTAAAGTTTTTTGTTGTTTTTCTTGTGAAATTAATGTACAATTGTGGTAAAGGTTGGAACTACCTAGAAAAGAGTCAGTGAAATGCAAATGTGTCTTCCCCACTCCACCTCTATGAAAACCAATGCATAGTTTGCTAAGTTACTTCCTCAAATATCATCTATTATTTTGACTTTCAGAACTATTTAAAAGGACTACTTAAGAAAGAGTGAGGTGTAAATTATGTCAAAATATATGCTGGAGCCAGGCATGGTGATGTTTGCTTGTAATCCCAGTACTTGGGAAGCTGAGACAAGAGGATTGCAGGTTTGCGGCCAGCATCAGCTATTTAAGTGAGGCTCTCCGCAACTTAGTGAAACCCTGCTTCAAAATAAAGAATAAAAATAGGGCTGGGGGTGTAGCTTGGAGGTAGAATGCCCCAGGGTTCAATCCCTAGTACCGCAAAAAAAAAAAAAAAATATATATATATATATATATGCTGGGAATAACTAATCAGAATTTTGCTTTTCCTGAAGTATCATGGTTAAAAAGTATTTTGAGCCTTGATATAATTAGATTCTTATTCCTGCCACTAATAGTTGAATCTTAAACATTACTTAATTTAATTTGAATTATCAATTTAATTTGAATTATCAAATCTACTCCATAGAATTTTATTTATGTTTTAGCTAGATTAATTTATGAAATGTTATCTTCACCTTATTTGTGTATATCCAAAAGTCTTCATCTTATCACAAAGGGAAGGCAAACAAAATTTCCTTTTAAGTGTTATTTCATAAAACTTCACTAGCTTATAACATTTACTTTCAAGTAAAAGAAGTCTAAATTGTTTGGAAATATTATGTTATAAAAATCAAGAGATGCATAACCAGCTGGGTGTGATGGCGCATGTCTGTAATCCCAGTAGCTGGGGAGGCTGAGACAGGAGGATCATAGGTTTGAGTCCAACCTCAGCAATTTAGCAAGAACTTGTTTCTAAATAAAAAATAAGTAGGGCTAAGAGTGTAACTTAGAGGTAGAATGCCCCTGGGTTCAATCCTCCATCACACACACACACACACACACACACACACACACATAACCATGATCGAGCAAGCACAAAAAGTTCACTAGGAACTCCTCAATTCCTTTTTAAGTGGCATACAAGTCACTTAATCTTAGAGACCTCACTATTTCTGTGAAGAATCTATTGTGGACAAGACAGCCTTTAAATAGAAGGTTTAAACAGAATTTTGTCAAAATTAATAGAATTCATATCTGTGGCGTTTTCGGAACTGCTCCTTTAGGAGTTTCTATTCTGATCTAGGTAGAAAGGGAATTGACATTCAAAAATATTTTCCCGCTGCTTACCATCCCATCCTTTTAACTTCTTTTTTTAGTTGTTTTTCTCAGGTAATGTCTATTTTTTTTTTTTTTTTTGCGGTATCAGGGATTGAACCCAGGGGCATTTTACCTCTGAGCTATACCCCTGGCCCTACTTTTTATACTTTAATTTGAAACCGGGTCTCACGAAGTTGCGGAGGACCTCACTAAGTAGCTGAGGCTGGCCGTGAACCCTGATCCTCCGGTTTCCGCCTCCCAAGTACTGGGATTACAAGTGTGCGCCACCACGCCCGGCTATAATGTCTATTTTCTAAGTAGTAATGACTATTATGGCTTCTTTAGGAGAATCTACTTTTAAATTATTGAATGCTTTAAACCTCGCTAATCTACTCTTAGCTGCATTGAAATTGCCCTGAAAACCCCTGAATGGATAATTTTAAGGTGGTGATCCATATATTTATAATCTGTACTAATAAAGACTATACTGTTAGGAAGTCTAAACATCAAAATTCTATAAAATGTGCTAAAGATAGAAATTATCATTTTTTCCAGTATGAAAATTTTCCAAGATAATTTCTATTCATTTAATTGGGAGAGTTGGAAATCAGAATAATAAGTGTAAATTTAAGAAACCAATTTGAAAGTGCATACCTATAATTAATCAATTCAAGTTAATAACAATTGTCTACAGCATAGAAAAATATAAGGGTTCAGTCAACTTTTTTTACTGACTTAAGGAATGCACCTTTAGGTACTTACACAATCCTACTTTAAACCTAAATGTGGTAGCTCTCAATTACATGTAACATTATTATTCTCAATAAGATATTGGGAACAATACCATTTTTCCATGTTGTTCCATTTAAATCTTCCCCCAAATTGTTCAACGACACATCTCTTCCTGAGCACTTAAATTAGGAAGAATTGAAGGGGTGGGAAATATAATACAATCTGGCATGTCAGGGAGATAGAGACCATATTTTTTCTACCTATAAAAACCTCTACAAGGCCACCCAGGCTCTAGAGTCAAATGAAGATTCATTGTATGGCAGCCTAAAGGGGCGTTCAGTCTTGCTGGAGTCCATATGGTACAGATGATATGTCCTTTCCCATTTGTATTGATGTCTAGAGATAATCATCGAAATGACCTTGGAAATGTGGAGAGGAAAAAAAAAATCAGACTGGCTCATGGTGTTCCTAGTCTGTCACTCCTCACTGAAGAATCACAACATTTTCGAGCAGGAAGCTTTTCAAAAATCTGTAGCAATTAAGTTGCCATTATATGTGTGGGACCTTGAATATTCTAAGATCTGGCTAAATAACCCCAGCTGTAACAGAGAATTAAAGATGTAGTAAAATGATAAAACGTTCTTCCCAGAACCATGCTGATTATTGTTAATGATTTGAGGGCATAAACAAGGACAGTGATTTTTTTAAAATTACATTTTTAAATGGTAATGCCTTAACAAAAAGACAAAAATAAAATAAAAAGAAGAAAGAGAAGGAAGAAGAAAGAAATCAATGCCAAATGAGAAAAAGCGAAATGTTACTTTGATATTGTAGAATATTATGATAAATAAGACACTATTTTAGAGAGAAATTCAATATCTCAGTGAGTTTGTGGATGAATTGTGATGTGTCCTGTAGGAGAAAGATAATCAAGAGGAACAGAGTGGACGATTTGTTTTGAATAGAGTGGGATAGTATTAACGGCTCAATTAAGTGCCAACAGTTTAGAATTAGCTAAGAGTCATTGTCTTCCTGGGACAAATAAATTCTAGCTCTTCTAACTTGCTTTATGCTTCACATAAATGTGAAGTAAAATGTACATTGTTCCCGTGGACAACAGAACAAAACAAAAAGCCTTCCTTTGCTGAGTAGAAAGGAAAGTTCATTCATCCTTGTTTTCTAGAACACTGTCAAGGCACACACTTGCAAACTTCTATATTTAGACTAATGTAGATAACGGGTTCATGGGATGAATTTGGCCCAATCCATCCTGAATCGTGCCCATTCCTTGCTGCCCTACTTTTCTCCCTCTGTCTCTTGCACATGTTCACTGGCTATTCCTAAGGAGGTTACCGTCAGTTCTTAGGTGAAAAACGTTTTTTGAGTGTTGGCTTGAACAAGAATAGCCGTTTGATAAAACGAGGGAGGTCAGATTTCCCTCAGACACATTTTCTCTGCATTCCTTGCTTCATCACACGACCTCCGTTTATCCTCCTCACCTCCTAAGGAAGACTTACTTTCTTTCACCTCTGAAGCCATTCTTTCGGATCCACCTTTTCCTGTCTTTTTCTACTATCTGCTTCCAGAATGGACAGCTTTTATGGCCCCTTACCACACTATCATGCTGTAAATCCAAATCTGCCTGAGCATTAAATTTCAATCTAAGGTCATTTCCATGCGAAATGTTGAAGTTCCTAGTTCATTTCTGCTAAATCAACTTTATACCCCTTACCATTTCATCTCTTCTCAAATTCATAAGGTAGTCATACTGTTATGTGTTCTCCATGTGCCAATATGAACCTTATAAAAGAATGTTGAAGCAAGGCATGGTGGCACACACCTTAATCTCAGTACTTGGGAGGCCGAGACAGGAGGATCACAAATTCAAGGCCAGCCTCGGCAACTTAGTGAGGCCCTCAATAACTTAGCTAGACTCTGTTTCAAAATAAAAAATAGAGCCAGGCATGGTGGCGCATGCTTGTAATCCCAGTACTTTGGGAGGTGGAGACCGGAGGATCCGGGTTCGCAGCCAGCCTCAGCTCCCTCTCTCTCTCTCTCTCTCCCTGTCTTTCTCTCTCTCTACCTAGTGAGGCCCTCCGCAACTTCGTGAGACCCGGTTTTAAAAAAAAGTATAAAAAAATAGGGCCAGGGGTGTAGCGCAGAGGTAGAACACTCCTGGGTTCAATCCCCGGTACCGCAAAAAATAAATAAATAAATAAAAATAAATAAATAAAAATAAAAAAATAAAACAGTGTGGAGAGTGTATCTCAGAGGTAGAAAAGAAAAGAAAAGTTCCTACTAACAGGAAATGAAATATCCTTCACACCTTATTTCCATGGTGCCTTATCTAGCTCCCTAAAAATCTTTCAGTCTCCCTAGATACCCACGTGAATAGTGGAAACTCCCACTGTCTGTCCGCTGCTTATCTTTCTCTTCCTCTGTTGTCCCTCGGTGCTAGATCGCAAGTGGAGACAGAGCAATTCCACATTAAAAACTCTCACGTGTGTCCTATGTGTATCCAATAATGACAGAAGGCAGTTTCAAAAACCCCTGCACATCTTGATAATAACCATTCCTTTCTTCTTGTGGCTGTTCATTTCTAAAATAGAAAGGTGGGGACCAAACAAAGCTATATTCTCAGAGGAAGCTAAACTATGGCACTCCATAACAAAGTAAAAATTATGTGCACCAAAGTGCTGCTTTGCAAACTATATGACTATATCATAAAATCTGGGGTGACCACTCTGCTTCTGGCTACAAAAAGGAATATGTGGATTGTTCCAAAAGGAACAACCCAGAACTTAACACAGATTTAAGCTATGATTTCAACTTTTTTTTTCAGTGTGTGTGTGCGCACGTGTGTGTAGTACTAGGGATTTAACTCAGGGAATTTCTACCACTGAGCTACACACCAGCCTTTTATTTTTTATTTTGAAACAGGGTCATGCTAATTTGCTGCTGGCCTCAAACCTGTGATCTTCCTGTCTCAGCCTCCAGAGTACTGGGATTACAGGCATGTACCACTGTACACAGCAAGAAAATCTTTAGAGAGTATTTTAAGGGTTGCTAAAGAAATACAGAATTTCAATAAATATATAAAGTTTAAAAAAACATTTAAACACTGTGATCACTTCCCTTTCCCATATCTTTCACTTAGAAGCATGGTGGGCAGGGTGGCTTAAGTGGAAATTTAATTAAAAGAGAAAAGAAGAGTAGCTTGATGTGGTGAGGTATGCCTCTAATCCCAGTACCTGGGAGGCTGAGACAGGAGGATCATAGGTTTGAGGCCAGTATCAGAAATGTAATGAGACCATGTTTCAAAATAAAAAAAAAAAATAAGGCTGGGATATAGCTCAGAGGTAGAACACTCCTGGGTTCAATCCCCATTACCACACACACACACACACACACACACACACACACACACACAGAGAGAGAAAAAATAAAAAATGAGAAAGAGAGAGAGCTGTTTGTTTTTACAAAAAATAGGTAAATAATAATTTTATTAAAAACCTGATTAATATAAGTTTATTATATACTGAAATAGCCTCAACTCAAATTCCATTTTCTGGCGCTCTAAAGCCCACCCTATTCAGACTACCATACACCCATCTGGTTCCATTATCTGGATAGAAAACCAACTATCCAGTCCAACAAAAAGCTCATTCTTACTCAAGCAGTATGAAGGAGGGATATGCTTTGATGCTGGCAATAGAAGTTACGTGATTGTCAACTATGGACATGGAAAAATGTCCAGATCTCTAGCATTCATTTTATATTCATATCTACTTTAATCTTGAGTAAAGTGTAAGGTTCAAGCTATCACTGTCTTTGATACAGCATTCCACTGCACATCCCTCCCTCTTTCCCTGAAGATTTTAGCGCTTGTCTCATTTTGACTATGACTAACAGGCCTTCATAATTCCTGGTAGTATCAATGTCTGTGTAGGTGATGCTTCTAGAAGTAGTTTTGTGACGGCATTTTCCAATGGAGTGATTTCTTACTTTCTTCCCAAGTATATATCATGTACATGTGTGTGGATGATAATTGCAATCTTTCCATGATCTCAATCTCAAGCAGCCCATGCCCTAACCACTATTCCCATCTTCCTAGATCCCTCCTAATAATCTGATTTATGTAGCTCCTCAACCCTGCTGGGACTCACCATGCATTGATACCACCATCTTTCCACTCACATTGTTTCTGCCTTCCTAAAACATGCTAGGTTTTATCATCCATCTTTGCAATCAGTTCCTGAAACTTAACCTTAACTCCCTTGTTCATTTCTCATACTTTACAGTACATGCCTGGCAAGACCCATCTCAGGTTCAATCAGACACTCTGCATATTATACATCTATTTTCATTTAGTTGAACTTGGCTGCCGAAAAATGTACAACGATGCTAGTTTATTTCCATTTTAATTAATAACCAATTTTTCAGCCAAACCTAGGTAATAGCCACTAATCCTGGTCTTAGTTCCCACATCTGCTCAGTTCTTCTCAATCCAGATAATTGTCCTTGTCTTTTTACCACAAAATTCCAATTCCCTCCCCCAGCATACTCCTGATCAGCTTATTTTTTGTGGTACGGGGGATTGAACCCAGGGGCATTCTACCTCCAAGCTACACCCCCAGCCCTATTTTTTTTTATTCTTTATTTTTGAAACAGGGTCTCACTAAACTGCGGAGGGCCTCACTAAGTAGCTGAGGCTGGCCGCAAACCTGGATCCTCCTATCTCAGCCTCCCAAGTACTGGGATTACAAGCGTGTGCCACCACGCCCGGCCTGGTCAGCTTATAATAGTACTTCCTATTTCACTGAGAAAGTAGAAGCAGGAAAGAGCTTCCCTGTGCAGTCCTCCTTACTCTCCACCTTCCACTTGTCACTATGGATGTATATGCTCCCGTCCAAAGCTAGCTACTTAATGTGTGCAGCAGGTCTCACTCCTCATTGTCTACCCAAAGATATTGCTCCAGCAATTTCCCTTCTCTTCCACATTATCCATACGTCCCTCTACTATTTCTATCCATTTTCCATACTTCCCTCTACTATTTCTATCCATTTTCAAAATGAAAAGTCTTTTCCCCCTACCCTATCTTCCATCTGCTGCTCATTTCTCTTTACCTGCTTAGCAAAACTCCCAGAAAGAGCTATTTATACTCTGATGAGGCACTGCCCTTACAACTCAATCAAAGCTGTTCATCAAGGTCACAGTGCCCTCTATGTTTTTAAAGCTAATTGCAAAACCTCCATCTTCTGCTTACTTGACCCATTGGTAGCTTTGGAGAGAGTGTTTTGCTCTCCCATGCACACTGCACAATGCCCCTGCCCTTTTTTTTTCTTTTCTTTTCCCTTTACTTTGCTGCTAGGAAACAACACTCTCCTGGTTTTCCTCTTTTCAGATCTGCTGCCTCTTTTCAATTCCCTTTGCTATTTCTTCCTTATTTCCCCAAGCAGAGTGAACAGGACTAAGTCCTCACACTGCCTATTTTCTCCACCTATAGTTTAGAAGATTTAAACATTATCTATGCTCTGAAAATTTTTATCTTTAGCTTGAAATCATTCCATGAACTTTAACATGTATATATATAAAGAGAGAGATACAACTACCTATTTGACATCTCTACTTGAATACATAATAGGTATCTTAAAGTTAATTTGAGCTAACCTGAACTCCTGTGCGTAGCCATTCCTCAGAAAACCTTTGCTGACTTCCCAGCACACACTGCTAACCACCATCCTTATAACTGTGCAGATGAGAATCTTTGGAGTCAAGTTGTCTCCTCTCTTTTCTTCACCCAACACCCAGCAAATCATTTTGGCTCAGCTCCAAGATATTCAGAATAAACCATTTTTTAACTAACAGGTGATCCAATCCACCTTCATCTTTTGTTTGGATTATTGTGTTCCTGCTTCTATCCTTCTACAGTGTGTTTTCAAGACAGTGGCCAGGGTTGTCCTTTACCTTATTCAAATCATTTTATCCTGTACTCAGGGTCCCCCAGTGACTCTCTCTTTCACTCAGAGTAAAAGTCTGTATAATGGGCTACAAATCGTAGTGCCGTCTGCGTCCCCTCTCACTTCCCTACCATATGGCCCACAGCTCTGATCTCATCTTCTCACTTCCTCCCTTGCCTACTCCTCTCCAACACTCTAGTCTCCTTGTTATTCCTTGAAAATGCCACATTCCTTGCATTTTCTATTTCTTCTTTCTGAAATTCTCTTCACCCCACGTATTCTCATAGCTCACTTCCTCGCCTCCTTCATGTCTTTGCACAAATATCACCACTCACTGAGACCTTCCTAATCACTCTATTTAAAAGTTGCCAACCGTCTGCTGCATCCCAACATTCTACCCCCTACCCCCCATATGCTTACCCTTATATGTTATACTTTACATTCTATTTAGTCTTTTTTTTTAACCTATTCATTTTCTTTGTCCCTTCCTTCTCCAACTTCCATTAGAATGAAAGCTCCTTGGAAGTAAGAAGTTTTTTTTTTTCTGTTCTTAAAGAATGCCTGAGACATAGTATGTGCTCAATTTCTTTATTTTTTCATGAATGGAGGTTCTCTTTTACTGGTGAGGAAACAGACTTACAAAGCATAAGCTCAAAACCATACAAGTAAGCTGGGCAATAGGAATGGAATGTCTGACTCTCGTGGCCTCTTTCCTCAATGCTCCTCTCCCAGAGGCCTCTGCATGGCATGCCAACTACTCTTCCCCGAGGCCTGTTTGTTAGGTGCTGGACTAAGAACTAGAGGGTTGATATTTACCAGTCTTTCTTCACTCATTAATCATGAAGCTGGGGTGGTTAAAGAAGAGAGAAGGAGTTCTTCTAATACAATTTGTTAAATAAAATAGAAACAATGAGGAAAGGCTCTAGGCTCCATTTTATGAATTTAGAGGCAGAATGTTAACAGATGAATAAGCATTAGTCAGATAAGAGAGATTTCTTAGGAACTAGGAATAGCATGTATGGAGTCATGCAGAAGTACAGTTACATTTATATTCAGTTCCCTGTTATTGGGGAATAAGAAACAACATAAGATTTGATAAAAGACAAGACTGAGGCAGGAAGTAGCATCTAGACAGTAGAGGGCTGTGAGGCCATGCTTAGTGTTCTAATAAGAGTAACCCTGGAATTAGGTAGAATTCTTTGGTTTAGATTTGTGTTGCAGATTGCCCACCAAGGGGCACTGTGAAGAGGGGGACCAGTGCCCAGATCAGTGCCATGGTCCAGTTAGGTAAAGATGGCCTAGACTAAGACAGTGGTGGTAGGGATGCCATTGACAGTACAGAACTGAGAATCATTTGGAAGAAAAGTCAGTAATTATCAGTAGCCAATTAAGTATAACTAGGGGTAGAGCAGGAAAGCAGCAAGGATGATTCCAGGTTTCTTGGATTCAGCAAGTGGGGGTAGTGTTGCTGGACTAAGATATGGGATGTTAGAGAAGAGAGATGTCTTATAGGAATAACTACAGGTTTAGTGTTTGGCATACTGACTTTGAGATCCTAAGAGAAGTCCATGTTGGTAAAACAAACCTGGATGTCTAAAGTGATGTCAAGGCTAGAGATGCAGGCTTAGAGGCCATCTACCTAAAAATGAGAGTCAAGCCCTAAGAGTAGATCAGACTGCCAAGGCAAGAACAGGGAGGGAACAGGAAACAGCGGGTTGAAAACTCTGGGAGCATTCTGGGTATGGTTGCAGGAGAGAGGAGTGGATGAAGAGGGACTTGACATGGCAGCCAAGAATCAAAAGTTAGAGACATAGAAAAAAACTAGGAGAATGTAATAGGAATGATAGAAATAGGACACTCCTAAAGAGGTGAAAAATAACAAGAAAATCTTCTGGAAATGTCAGCTTTAAAGAAATGGTGGATGAAGATTCATTGAAGAATGAAAGAGATATGAAAAAATGCACATGTATGTTTCTACTGCACTAAACCTCAGTATGATGTATTGTTTACTATGCACCAATAAAAGTATATTTAAAAATTAGAATAATTCTCAAAAACACTGTACATAAAGAAGAAAGAATTGGGGTAATGTAAGAAGAGCTTTGTTTGTTTTATCTTTTTTTAACATGTGCTTTTATTGGTGCATTGGAGTCTCACATCACAGTGAATATCTATTTGATGTTAACATACATGCACACAGCTCTTAGTGTCCCCCCCCCGCCTCCCCACACCCATATGAAGTACCTAGAATGGTGTTGGTATATTTTCACATGTACACATTGTTTATGATAGTAATTCCACTGATTCACTTCTTTCTTGCCCTTCCCCTTCCCTTGTACCACTTCCCTTACCCCACTGAGGGTTCTCCATTATCAACCGGAGTCCCTTGTGTGTCCCCACTACTCCCTAGGTTGCACATATTAAATAAATGAGATGACAGTGTAAGATTTAGACTAATACTTAGACTAACACATTGAGAGTGTCCATTAGCTATTTGTGGCTGGTACCAGCTCAGATTGACTGGATAATCTATTCTTACAAGTTAGAATCCAGAGCCATTGGTCAGTGTTCAGAGTCATTGTTAAATATTTTAATATACTCTTTAGTGTGATTGTAGGCTCAGGGAGGTAAAAAAAGAAAAGGTTGAAGATATGGAAAGGTGGCAACCTTTTATGGCAAGGATCAGCAAAGTATAGCATTGGCACATATTTGGCCCACTGTGTGCTTTTGTATGGCTTCCAAACAAAAAAATTATTTTATATATTAAGTGATTTTTAAAAAGAATAAAACAAAAAGATGAATATTTCATGACAAATGAAATTTTATCAAATTCATATTTTAACGTGTATATATAAAAATACACTAGAGGACTGGGAGGCAACTTGGTGGTAGAGTGCTTGCCTAGCATTCACGGGGCCCCAGGTTTAAAAAAAAAAGAGAGATTTACTAGAACACAGACATAGCCATTTATATATATACATTTACATATTTGTATAGTTGTTTATCTACAGCTGCTTTTGCATCACAACAGAGTTGAATAGTTGTGACAGCGACCATATGTCTTGCAAAAGCCTAAAATACTTACTATCTGGCCTATTACAGGGAAAAAAACTGTTGACCCATGATTTATAGTACAATTTCTGTAAAAAGAGAGGGAGAAGGAATTAGAGAGAGGGAGAAAATGGGACCAAGGTCACATGTAGGAGGATTAGCCTTGAATAACAACAACAACAACAAAAAGGCTACTTCATCCTAGAAACTAGAGGAAAGGTGACTACGTGGTCTACGTATGAATGTAGACCACTTTGTAGGTGCTGGAGGAGGAGGGAGGCCCCTTCCCCCACTACACACACCACACATTCTAAGTTAAGTGTGTTGAACTGTGTCATTGATCATGTCATTCCAAAGGACAAAAACTGTGTCGTATTCATCTCTGCCTTCCCCACAGCTTTCAGCACAGCGCCTTTCTTTCAGCCACTCTCACTAAATATTTAATTGAATCCCAGGTGAAACTCTATTATAAGCACATTCCTAGAAACTTCTGCCCTTAGGGCCTTACATTTAATTCTCTTACTACCTAGGCCCACATTTATTAAAGTTTGATGATATGTTTAGAAGTGTGAAGAAAATGGGAACTGGATTCTATTTAGTTAATTCTTGGTTCACTAAATGAAGTCAATATAATAGGAGAGAGTTAATATTCTTATTTAAATTGGCCATTTTTTCAGCCTGAATAGTTCTATAAATCACTAAAGGGTTTGGGGAATAAATACTACACTTATATTTATATTTATATTTATATTTATAATACCTTATATTTATAAGGTATTGATGAAGATTTTTAAAAAGGCATTAACAATGTGAAAAGGAAATAAGAAGCACAAGGAGAGTTGAAAAGTTAAAAGGAAAAAACAAATATGGAGTACAATCTATGGAAAAACTCAGCTGGGCATGGTGATGACCGCCACTAATCCCAGTATTTGGGAGGCTGAGACAGGAGGATCACAGGTTTGAGGCCAGCCTCAGCAACTTAGCAAGACCCTGTTTCAAGATAAAAAAATTACAATCCGGGCGTGGTGGCGCATGCTTGTAATCCCAGTACTTTGGGAGGCGGAGACCGGAGGATCCGGGTTCGCGGCCAACCTCAGCTCGCTCTCTCTCTCTCTCTGTCTCTCTCTCTGTCTCTCTCTCTGTCTCTCCCTGTCTGTCTGTCTCTCTCTCTCTCTCTCCTTAGTGAGGCCCTCTGCAACTTCGTGAGACCCGGTTTCAAAATAAAGTATAAAA
>PVJS01024778.1:0-28393 GCA_004027185.1 Glis glis
TCTCACTAAGTTGCAGAGGGCCTCACTAAGTAGCTGAGGCTGGCTGTGAACCTGCGATCCTCCGGTCTCAGCCTCCCAAGTACTGGGATTATAAGCATGTGCCACCACACCCGGCCCTATTTTTTATTCTTTATTTTGAAGCAGGCTCTCACTAAGTTGGGGAGGGCCTCACTAAGTAGCTGAGGCTGGCCATGAACCTGTGACCCTCCTGTCTCAGCCTCCCAAGTACTGGGATGACAAGCATGCGCCACCACGCCCGGCTCCTCAGAAATAGTGCAGCTTTAAAACAAGATGGTCATGTTCTGAAAGGTGGAAATGAGCACTGAGTTGACTTGCTCTTTGAGCACATACCTGCTGAGACCCCTGATGGCCAGCTATTGCTGAACATGGGATGCTGAGTTGAGACTCAGGTCCAGGAGCCCTGGAGAAGCTCACGCTCGTGTGTGTTTGTGTGTGTGGGGGGACCTCAGGCAGACCCTCAGCGGACAAGGACTTTGGTGTGATGTTAGAATGTGATGCGTGAAGTCTGTGCCTGGTGGGAATGGGGATCCTGCATGGTATCGTAGGGTCCAAAGGAGGGCTGAAGTTTGCATCTGAGTATTGAAGTTTCAATACTTGAAAATCGGGTCTGGCAGGCTAGAAAATGTTTAATAGAAAACAAAATTTGATTTGGTAATGTTGATGGTAAAGTTCTTTGAAGCTCAGAAAAAATGTTAATGGGCCCAATTTAGGAAAAATTTTCTGGGGACTTGTTCTTAGGAATGTCACAATGACTGACAGCTGTCCGCACGGCAGCCCTTGGGCTGCTTTTCTTTGATGCTCTCCCAGTGCTGGGCCTGACTGCATTTTGAGGGTGTGCCTGGCTGCCTCAGTAAGAAGGGTACGGGAAGATAGGGGGTGAAAATCAGAGGGAGGAGAGGTATCTCAGGTAGATAGTTAAGGTTGGTGGGCCGTGACAAAGATGAAGTGCACATCTTAATTCCAAATTTGTAGTGTTCTTCTGAGTGCACTCTCCAGTGCCATGCTGGAAACTGTCTGTGATGAGAAACACGTCCCTCAGCCTGGACTCCACTCCAGGCTCCGTCACCGCGGGGAGTCGCTGAACTGCAGGGGTGCTCAGAGCTGTGCACCTGTTCCCGCTCCCAGGGGTGCATCTGCGTTTCTCTGCTGTAATGATTTTCCTATTCCCTATCCTAGCACATGCGTGTGTGTGTTCTCTCTCTCTCTCTCTCTCTCTCTCTCTCTCTCTCTCTCGTTCTCTCTTCTTTCCTATCTATCATACAAGAATTTGAAAAGATTAAGGAAATAGTTACATAAAGCAAAACTGCAAATAAAACATAAGAACCAGATGAGTTCATGACAGAAGGGAACTGTCCTGTTTCTTATTCCTGCAACTCTGCAGTTCTTCCAAACTTCTTCAGTCTAGAAGGCACATCTCCATGCCGGGCTGAGGCTGGGCGGGGAAGGTGCAGCGGTGCCCGAGACCTGGCATTTTTGTCCTAACTGCGGTGACAGATGCCTGGATAGATCACTGATGCCATTGCTATGCTAGAAGCATATACCATATTCAGGGAAAAGATCAGGTAGGTAAAATGCAGGGTCAAATGCAGAACCACGCATGTATCTGAGGGGTGAGGGGAGGGCGTTCTACCAGCCGAGCTCCGTGCTCCTTTAACTGGCTGCAGAGATTTCAAACCCACACCCTGCGTGTGTTCTCTCTTCCGCTCTCCTTGCAAGTACTGACTCTGTTGCTGAGCCACATTGTTTTCACGGCCCTTCTGTTTGTGACATACTTGGTATGGAAAAATCCCACGGGTCCATCGCTGAGTTTATAAGGAAGAAACATCAGCTCACACGAACACGTGTGAGACACACATCACTTTTTGAAGGCAGCCTCCTCGGTGTCCAGAGGACTGGCAGAAGCTGCTGCACCTCTCCCTTCCTCCCTCCTTCCTGCCTTCTTCCTGCCTGTGCCAGGGGCTGTGGACCCTGTGCCCTCCTTCCTGGAACTCTAGCTGCAATGAGAGAGCTCTATGTTAAATAGTCACACTAGTGAATACACAGTTACAGTTGTGACAAGCATTTTTGAAGCAAATGACAAAATGCTCTGACAGAATAGACCAAGGAGAACTCTTTAAAGTGGGGAGCTATGGAAGGCCTCAGTAACGAGGTGGTATGTACCTTAAAAGCCGAAGAATGAGAGGATCAGCCAGGTGAAACAGACACTGCGGACAGAGGCCTCTGGAGGAGCAAAGCAGCTCGCAGGGCCCGAGGCTGGAAGAATTGGGTGGCCATGGCAGAAGAGAGAGAGGCTGGTGCGTCTAGAACCGTGTGACCGAGGGGTAACCCGTGTGGACTGAGGCTGGGGATGGGTGGACCAAGTGGCATGGGCATCCCAGGCCTGGTCCGGTTGGAGCTTCGCCCTGCGCCCACTGCAAAGCCTTCCCTTCGTTCCTCTCTCCAGGGCCGCACTCGGCGCGCTGCAGAGGCGGCCCTGAATGACAGCTGGCTTGCTGGGAAGACTCATCCAGCTTCTGCCATATTTCCCAAGCGCCTTGCCGTAAATGACCTCACAGAATTGAGTTCCAAGCTTAAAAAAAAAAGAGATATTCGTTTTGATATTTGACCTTAAGTTCTCCAGCCACCACATTTTCTACTTTGCAGCTGGAGCATGGCCGCTCACGTGCATCAAAGTTGCTTATTTTTTTTTTTTACTTTGTTCTTTTCCTTTTCGCCATGGCCTTTTGGGGAAAATTCTTTAGCGTTTTGCTCTAGTTTGCACTCCATGGCTTCTTTTGCCCCAGATCTTTCCATTTGGATACTCAGAAGACTCCTAGGTCCAAGCTCTTGCCCTCATTGTCAGTAGAATTCTGTTTCCCATTATAAGCTGAAAATTTAGGTCTCATTTTATTTGGGTCAAGAAAAATCACAAATACTTGGGCTTATTGTAATCCCTTTTCTATTCACCTCTCCTAATTTAGAAAGTCATTTTATTCTTGATTCGTCTGATACTTTAAGTTCCTATTCATATAGACACCCCCTCCCAGGAATTACATGATAACGCCAGTCACTTTTCTTTAAAGAAGTTTCCCTCCATCTAACAAAGTATTTTCTCCGTTACGACGTATAATCTGTGTTTCTTCTTTCTCCCCCTAGTTTTTTCCAGGATGGACTGAAAGCAGTAGAAAGTCTCAAACCTTCCATCGAAACACTTTCCACAGATCTTCACACAGTGAGTAGCTTCCCTCCACAGAGGTGTTAAAACTGTTTCTATGCAGCTGGGCGTGGTGGCACACGCTTGTAATCCCAGTACTTGGGAGGCTGAGACCAGAGAGTCCAGGTTTGCTGCCAGCCTCAGCTACTTAGTAAGGCCCACTGCAACTTAGAGAGACCCTGTTTCAAAATAAAGAATAAAAAATAGGGCTGGGGGTGTAGTTTGGAGGTAAAATGCCCCTGGGTTCAATCCCCAGTTCTGCCAAAAAACAAACAACAACAACAAAAAAACTGTTCCTATACAGCCGATGTTTTCGTTTAGAGTTCCTTCTGTATAGTATTGCATTTGTATGCTGTGCTGTCCAGAAAAGAAGAGCCCTGTTGAGCCTGGTGGGGTGTGGCATTCCCAGCCTCTGCCATGGTTGGAGGGAGGCAGTGGCAGTTGCCGCACGTGGGAGGAGGTGCCCCCGTGAGCTCCAGCCTCTCACTGTGCCGGTCTTACTTTTTCTCTGCTTTGTTTGGTTTTTAAAGATCAAACAGGCCCAGGATGAAGAAAGAAGGCAGCTGATACAACTTCGCGATATTTTGAAATCAGCATTGCAGGTTGAACAGAAAGAGGTGAGGGGATTTAATTTTGAAAGATTGGTGTTTTATGTCTCGGAGGCTTTGGGACAGAGGAATGTGAAATTCATGTCTTCCAGGCCCACCGTTCACTCTGGGGCATGGCAAGCAGCTCTAAAACATCGGGTTTGCCGGGCGTGGTGGCGCACCCTTGTAATCCCAGAACTTGGGAGGCTGAGACAGGAGGATCGCAGGTTCATGGCCAGCCTCAGCTACTTAGTGAGGCCCTCCGCAACTTAGTGAGACCCTGTTTCAAAATAAAGAATAAAAATAGGGCTGGGGGTGTAGCTCAGAGGTAGAATGCCCCTGGGTTCAATCCCCAGTACCGCAAAAAAATAAAACATTTGGTTTGCTCCTTAAAGATGGTTTTATGAGGGCCAGGTATGGTGGCGCACGCTTGTAATCCCAGTACTTGGGAGGCTGAGACCAGAGGATCCGGGTTTGCGGCCAGCCTCAGCTACTTAGTGAGGCCCTCGCAACTTAGTGAGACCCTGTTTCCAAATAAAGAATAAAAAATAGGGCTGGGGGTGTACCT
Source organism: Glis glis (assembly GCA_004027185.1). Lineage (NCBI taxonomy): Eukaryota > Metazoa > Chordata > Mammalia > Rodentia > Gliridae > Glis > Glis glis. Next base: position 4,370 of record PVJS01024778.1, read on the forward strand.
CGGAGGTAGAATGCCCCTGGGTTCAATTCCCAGTACCGCAAAAAAAAGAAAAAGAAAAAGATGGTTTTATGAACGTGTCTTTTAAAATCTGTTTATTCCGGGGAAGCATCCACTACAGGCCTCGCTGGCAGTGTGTGAGCCTTTCTTGACCTGTCAGTTGCTTGATGAGTAGTTCCCAGTGTTTTTCTCCCATTGACCACTTGCTACTTGTGCCCTTTGCTGTCCCTGGGCCTCTGTGGCTTCCCTTTCCCTGAAAAATGTGGACTCTGCCCTTCAGGACAGGCACATAACAGGTGACCATCTGGGTCCCTTCCAACCCTAAGACTGTGTTCTATAAGCTGGGAGGAGTTGACTTTTCTTACTGCTACATCCTGACGGGCAGACGTCCATGGTCTTTCTTGTATTATCTCTTTTGTGTCATGACATCTTTGTGTGCCCCCACAATCAGCAGTGACAATGTGTGTTTTTTCAGCTCATGAAAAAAAAAATTTTAAAGGTGCTTTTATGATATGTTCACTACATTGTGGGTATTATAATGCAGCCACCACCCCCTGCCTGAGACAGGGTCTCCCTATGTTACCCAGGCTAGCCCTGAATTCCTGGGCTCAGGCAATCCTCCTGCCTCAGCCTCCCACGTAGCTGGGATATAATGTGAACGTGACATAAATTCACTTCCTTGTCAATAAAGGAATGTGTAAATGTTTATTAGATTTTAGATAATAACTCTCCTAAACTACTTCAAAGAGCATAAAGTTCACTGTTGGCAGTTTGTTGTGAGTTCTTGTACTATAACTGAATATTGTTGTTTTTTTTTCCCAAATGCATTTACCTCTTGTGACCGAAGTCTAGGAGAGTAAGTAGTTCAGTATTTTAATAAATTGGAGAATTTTGCATGCTTCGTTCATGAACTTAAAATATATGTATTTCTATTTTGAACATCTCAATGGCTGGTAGCACCTGAAATTTTAACCCTTCTTTCATTGCGGTAGATTTTACTAAAAGCCGAAGACTTTGCATGTACATGTAGAGTGACATGGACATGTTTTGAGTTGACAGTTCCTTTATGAAGCAGTTCACGCCCTCCTCCCCTGCAGGAATGAGTTCTGTACGCCCTCCTAGTCCATCTGAAGCCTGCAACTGCAGGGCGGCCTCTGATCATCTTGCCCACAGTGAACGGCTTGCTCCAGTCCCAGCCTGTTCCGCTTTAGACTGTCGCTGTATCGGTGTGCACAGATAGATGCCTTCTCTGCCACTGACCTGTGAGCAGCTTGAGCAAGCCCTCCTGCCTTCTCTGCCTTTCCTCCATCATGCTGGAGTGTTGAGGCGACAGCAAGGGGCTCTTGGTAAACATGGCAGCTCAGTGAGAGATTGGTGAAGTGAGCAGTCACCTGTGGCGTAGTGACTTCCAGATTGAGAATATAGGTCCTAGAGATCCAGTATTCCCAAACATGGAATATAAGCCCCAAAGAAAGAAAGAAAAAGATCTTGGAATATAGAGAAAATTTTGGCCTGATTTTTTTGTTTTTTTGGTACTGAGGATGGAACCCAGTGGCATTCTACCGCCAAGCTATACCCCCAACCTAATTTTATTATTTTGAAACAGGGTCTCACTCAGTTGATGAGAGTCTCACTACTTGCTGAGGCTGTCCTCGAACCTGCAATCCTCCTGTCTCAGCCTCCCAAGTACTGGGATTACAGATGTGCACCACCACGCCCAGCTGTGTCCTGATTTTAAGTAGATGAAGCAGTGCCAGGCTTGGGAGCCACAGTGCCGTCAAGACAGCTGCTCTAGGGTATTGGTGGGAAAGGTTGGAGCTGCCTTCGTTTGGGAAGGAGGGTCCAACCTGGGAAGCAAAGCCCAGGTTTAAAATGAGGAGGAGAGCCGGGTGTGGTGGTGCATGCTTGTAAACCCAGTACTTGGGAGGCTGAGACAGGAGGATCGCAGGTTCGAGGACAGCCTCAGCAAGTAGTAAGACTCGCATCAACCTAGCGAGACCCTGTTTCCAAATAAGAAATAAAAATTGGGCTGGGGGTGTAGCTCGGAGGTAGAATGCCCCTGGGTTCCATCCCCAACAACACACACACACACACACACACACACACACACACACAGAAGGGGGGGGAGCAGCAGCTGGGTCAGCAGCTCTCGGGCCCAGTGCAGGGGCCATGTTTGCTCTGTGCAGAATCAGGAGGTTTGGAGAAACTGGCTGTTGCCAGAGCGCTGTTTCTTTATAGCTTTGCAAAAAAGAATAACAAACTTAGCAGCACACCAGAAGTCTCGTAGGGTTTATTGTTTGGTGGGTTTTCTGGTCTGCCCGATGGCCTAAAGGAGCCAAATGATCCTCCTTTCCCTCCCTGTGGCTTTGTGCCAGAGGTGGGTCTTCGGTCTTGGTTGTGATTGCGCCCTCTCTCCTGTGTATCACGATCTGCGTCTTGGTGATGGTGTTTAATGAATTGGACAGTCGATGAACACAGCTGCAAGTAATAAGCCAACATGTCTAGCTTAATTTTTATATGAAATGACTTTCCTGAGTTGAGTTCCATCCCGTTTCCCTCTGTCACACTGGGCCTCGAACATCTAGGCATTGTTTAGCCTCTCGTTCCCTTCAGTTGGGTTCTGCTCTATGACTTCGAAAGCTGAAGGTGTTGGACGGTTTTTATTCAGCGTTATAAAAATTCCAATTCTGACTGTATCATTTACAATGATGGTGCATAAAGGTTTGGTGACGTGCTCCAAGGACGCTGCCTTGATGGTTGGTAGGAGCCACTGTTCCTTGCTTTCTTCTGTAAATGTCAAATATAGATCCTTGGAAGAAAGGAAGAATGTGGCCGTGGTAGTGTGGTGGTTCAGGCTGCTCTTCGTTGTTACCCTGTGGCTGTGCTTTGGTTTGGAGACTGGGCCATTATGATCCCTGCACGTATCATACCTTCTCGAATCATCTACATTCAGATTTTGCGCTTGGTAATTTCTGCTTTCCGTAAAAGGGATACTACTGTTTCTTTTTTTTTTTTCATTGTTTTATTAGGAAATTTTTCAGACATACAGAAAAGTTGAAAAATTGTGCAGCAAACAGATGTATGCACGCTAGCATTTGTTGTTGTTGTTGTTGTTTTTTTTTAGTTTTAGTTTTAGCTTTTGGTTTGTTGGCACTGGGGACTGAACCCAGGGGCATTCTGCCTCTGAGCTACATCCCCAGCCCTTTTATTTTTTATTTTGAAACAATTGTTGAGGGTCTTGCTAAGTTGCTGAGGCTGGTCTTGAACCTGCAATCCTCCTGCCTCAGCTTCCCAAGTACTGGGTTTACAGGCGTTTGCTACTATACCTGGCTTGCATTTCGTTTCTGGAAAAGATCCCTTCTACAAAGTTAACCCTGTGAGTACTGCTGATGTTCATGTGAGCTTTGTCCCTGTCAGCCTCACCTCTGCGTTCCCCATCCCACATCCACCCGTGGGGTTCTGCTGGGACAGACCTGCGCTGCTGGTAAGACCCTGCTGAACCCCAGTGGCATGAGGCTCTCTGCTCTTCGATGTTGAGAACCCAGCCCTGTGCTGCAGGGGAGAGGATTGGGCTGTGGGCCTAGGTCTCTGAAGGTCTCAGTGCTGAAACCACATGGCTTTTCCACCCTGCAGCTATCTTAGGTGTCACTTTGTTCATCTCTGCATCCCTTTCCCAGGGTCGCTGTCTAGCAGGATGTGGTTGAACAGTTCGTGTTGTCCGGTAGCAGAGGTCCACCACAGCCGTAATATTCCCCAGACTCTGGTGTTCCCATCTGGATTTGTGAAGCTTACTAGAAACCCCAGCCAGGCGGCCACTTGTCTGCCTCTCCTGCTGAGCTGGGTGGCCGGCTCTGGCCTTCCTGTCTGCTGCAGTAGAAGGAAGACTTGTCCGTTGATGTCTACATTCAGCGACCCTTTCTCAGTGGGCACTCTTAAGTTAGGCATCACGCACACACCGGAGTGAGACCAGTACCGTCCTTGCCTCTTCAGGAGCTCACGATTTGGAGGCGGGGAGCAAGAAGGAGTTGGGGTGCAATGCGATGAGAGCTCTGATGGAAGTCAGCTCCAAGAAGGGGTGTCAGCCCAGTGGGGGATGGGAAGGGGTGTGCCCAGTGGCCGTGATGCCTGAGCTGGGGCCCTGGAGGGTGAGCAGGAGCGGGCAGAGTCCCAGCAGGCAGGGCAGGTGGGCTTCTGACAAGGGCAGGGTCTGCCTAGGGAGCTGCTAGCAGAGCAGAACAGCGTGGGTCTGACTGTGGGAGTCCTCGGGCCTTGGCTTCTACCAGCATGGCCGCGGCGAGTTCCTGGGCTGCCCCTGCCTTCATCTCCTGCAAGACAGGAATGGTGCTGCCTGCCTTGGCGAGTTGCTTTGAGGTCTGAGAGAAGATCTCTGTCAGCACCCACACTGTCTCCATACACAGGCACAGTTCATTCACTCAGTAAACACAAGTGAAGAGGAGGCTCGTTCCTCATCCCCCGAGGCCACACTGTTGGTGGTGGAGCAGGAGCAGGTGCTGTTGCCACCATCCTCAGGTCTCCAATATGTCCTTCTGCCCCCTCAGCCCCCCTTGTTGGCTTGCCCTCTGCCCCCTCCTCCCTCATCCCTCTGCTCCCAGGCGCTGTCCTCCGGGCTCTGGGCTGTTCCCTCCCTCCGACCCAAGCCTTTCAGGCCTTCCCTGGCTCCGCCCCAGCCCTGTCTGGCCAGCTGTAGGGACAAGGGCCTACCTCTCCCCTTTGCCAGGCACTTCCTGCTCACCTCAGTTTTCACGTTTTTCTAGGCACTTCACAAGTGTGACCAAGAATTCTTACAGCCACCTCCCAGGGTAGGTCGGATCAGCCCATCTGTGCAACTTGAGTCTGAGAGAGGGGACAAATGTGCTTGCTGGATCTCATTCGGTGCTACCCGGTTTGTCTGGAAGTGGCCCCTGGTCTGTTCCACTTCATACCTTTGTTCTCTTTGTGACTTTAATACCTCTGTCAGAGTTTTTAAAAAATCTACTGAAAAATAATGGAGAATAGGTAATGAGACCTGAGAACGCTCTTCTTAGACACGGCACGGTGCTTGCCAGCTGTGCCTCTGTGGGGGGACACGCTGTTGTACCTTCAGGAGAGGGTGATGAGTTAGACATTACAGTCCCCACCCCCCCAGGAGAGAAACCTTCAGCCTCCAGAGATAACCCCTCGATAGTCATAATGTCTTCACACAGACTTCCTGAGAGGTGGACAGAGTTAAGGGTTGTTATATTCTGAGTCTTAGACAGTTTGGGGCTGTCTGCCATGCAGGTAGGCCTGTGTAGGGTGTGTGCAGCATGGGCACCCTGCCCGCTCATGCCTGAAGGCTGCAGATGTTGAGTCCTCTGCTCCTCTGGGAAGACTCTGCTGGCAGGACCCAGGGCTACACGGAAGTCCAGGTGATGGACTGTGCCTGGGATCTGAGACCGAGTCTGGCTGTTGCAGGACAGAGGATACGTGCACATCGGTAGGATTTCGAGAGGCCCTCTGAGGTTCCTCCGTAAAGTGCCCACTGAACTGACCCCCGGCCTCTGCGTGTCTGGCTCAGGTCATCCTTGTCCCCTCTGGAGAAGCACAGTGTGAGCTGGGGAGGCCCCTAGATCAGGCAGTGTGGCCACCCTGGCCAGGTGCCCCTCGTGCACGCAAGCTGGTCCTCCTCCTGAGGGAGGTGCTCTTCTCCTTCACAGTGCATCTCATTACATTGAAAGCTGGGCCACGTGAGGAGGCTGGCTGCCTGTGTCTCCCTTAGCTCCATCAGGCGTTTATTCAGGTGAAGAGAGGCTATGGCTAGATCACCTAGAAGTCACCCTGAAGATGCTGAAGTAATTAGTGCTAAAGCAGGTTCCATTTTACGTTACATTTATATTCCTCTTTTTTCCAAATTTAGATTTTGTATAACAGCTTAGCTTCAGATTTGCCGCGTGTTTTAATTGACTCAACAATGCCTGGTTTAAAGAAAAGAACAAAGCAGAATCCTGTCTTCCTCAACGTGTGCACAGGGTCTGTTGAGGCGGGTGCCCTTCGTCCTGCCCCTAGGCCTGTGACAGTCCTCACTTGCGGGCGGGGAAGCTCTGTAGCCTGGCTCCACTGCTGACTTGACTCAGGGTGTTTTTTCTCCAAGTTGACAGGCATATTTCTCAGTTGTGCAGTTTGGTCTTTTGACAGGTTTATTTTTAGTTTTCCGTGGAGAGTCATGCAGGTAAGCCGGATTTCTGTTTCCTCCCTGCTGCATTGCTCCCCGCGGTGTTTACAGCTGGGCTTGCTTCGCATTTCTAGTGCTGAAGTCTGACCCTTTTGGAAGAATGTGGGACCTGGGACCATCCTCATGCCACGAACACGTGGCTTGCTGTGGTTGCCCAGAGGCCTGAGTGTCACAGGAGGTCGCTGTGGGAAGTGAAGGCGTGTCTTCCATGCGGGGTCTGCTTGTTTTAAAGTCACTTGTCAAGCCGGGCGTGGTGGCACACACTTGTAATCCCAGTACTTGGGAGGCTGAGACTGGAGGATCAGGGTTCGCGGTCAGCCTCAGCTACTTAGTGAGGCCCTCCGCAACTTAGTGAGATCCTGTTTCAAAATAAAGAATAAAAAGTAGGGCTAGGGATGTAGCTCAGGGGTAGAATGCCCCTGGGTTCAATCCTCAGTACCGAAAAAAGTAAATAAATAAAATAAAGTCACATGTCTCTCAGTGGTGGAGAATGCCTTAACATGCTGTTGATGGCCCAAATGAAGATTTTTTTCCCCCAAAGTTGCTGCATGTATACTGCAGAGTTTATAAAGTCAGTGCCAGACATTCATGTTTATGTATTGGAAGACTTAACATTGTTACAATGATAACACTTCCCAAGTTGATCTACAGATTCAGTGCAATCTCCACCAAAATCCTAGCTGACTTTTCGAAGACATTGATAAGCTGAAATGCAGGGGACCAAGAATAGCCAAAACCATCTTGAAAAAGAACAAAGTTGGAAGACAGATACTTCCTGATTTTATAACTTACCACAAAGCTATAATAATCAAGACAGTGTGGGTATTGGCATATAGATCAGTTGACATATAGATCAGTGAAACAGAATTGAGAGCCCAGAAACACACCCTTACATTTGCGGTCAATGGATTTTTTCAATAAGGGTGCCAAGACAGTGGGGGAAAGAGTTGTCGTTTCAACACTGAAACCACTGAATGCCCACAAGCAAAAGAATGAATTTGAACCCCTGCCTCTTACAATAATCAAAAATTAACTTAAGCCAGGCCTGGTGATGCATGTTTGTAATCCCAGTCCTTGGGAGGCTGAGACAGGAGGAGCGTAGGTTCGCGGCCAGCCTCAGCTACTTAGTGAGGCCCTCTGCAACTTAGTGAGACTCTGTTTCAAAATAAAGAATAAAAATAGGGCTGGAAGTGTAGCTCCAGGAGGTAGAATGTCCCCTGGGTTCAGTCCCCAGTACCACACACAAAAAAATGAACTCAAAATGAACCAAAGAGCCAAAGTATAAGAGCCAAAATGGTAAGACTCTTAAGAGAGACTCATAGCTATAGATCTTTGTGACCTTGGATTCAGCAGTGGTTTCTTACATATCACTCCTGAAGTATAAACGATGAAAGAAACAATAAATTGGAGTTCATCATCGAAGCACAAAAACTTTTGAGCTTCAGAAACCTTCTTTCAAGCTGTCTAGATGGCTCACTATTGCTTGCTGCTGAAGATGGCGGTCTTCAGCCTTGCTGTCTCTTCTGCCTCGTGACTACAGTGCCTGTCCTTCCTTCCCTGCATGATGGCCACACTCCCGCACTGCTCTCTCTGCATCCCAGTGTGTGCGGTCCCCTTCACCTCAAAGACCCTCCCTTCTTTGCCAGTTCTTGCCTCCACCTTTAAAACTCACCTCTTCCGATCTCCCTTTGTTCTTATTCTCGGTTTGGATCACATTGGTTTTTGTGCATTCGTTCCTTCGTTGCTGGGGCATATGCCCAGTTTCCCATAGCATAGCAGCTGCTTTGCTATGTCCCAGGAGCCTGGCCCTGGTCTCTGAGGGTGCCCCCATGTGGTGGTGTGGTGTAATGGAAGGAGGTGGGGTTCCATTCCAGGCCCCTCTCCTGTTTTCAGAAGCTCTTCACCTCATGCACCTCACTTTAATTTCTTTGCATCTCTCTTTCTTCTGTTACAAAATGAACTGGCTCTGGTGGTGGTGGTGGGGTTCTCAATAAATAGAAACAGGCACATCTTAGCCCTTGCCTGGCTGACCCGTGAGCTGTTTGTCCACGTCTTGCTCCCCTCTTGCTTCCTTTGGGACTGCCAGAGTTTCCAGCGCTGGCCCTGGTAGCACTGTCCACTCTCAGCTTGGAACATCCGAGATCAGGCCAGCTACTGGACGTGGGCCCTGGGGATCCGTTGCTGGTCCTTGCCCTAAGGAAGTGGTAGCAGAGTTTCCCAGGTGTGCTGGGCTCCGTCAGATCCTCCACTGACCATGTAGCTGGTCTTCCCTGTGATTGCAGCTCCCCGTGGTCAGGGCTGGGAGCAGTTAGGTTCGGGGCCATGCCCGCCCCCTTGAGACTGATAGGGTGAGGAAGGGAATATTGGTCAACACTGCTTTATACCAGTTGTTACATGTGTGACCTTAGTCCTGCCTATGCTAACTGTCTTAGTATTGTTTTCCTGTTGTCCAAGAAGGGAACTGAGGCAGACAGCCTGAATTACTTGTGTGTAGTAAGAGGCAGAAAATGGTTGTGTTGTTTAGCTCAAGAGGCCTTGCCTCCTCACATGGCCTTCCTTCCTGGGCCAGCTTTCCCCTCCCGGGAGCTTCTGGCTATGGTGAGGGACTTAAAGCTCACAGCGAGATAAAACCTCATCACTTCCAACTGGCTCATTCTTTCAGCCTGTTTGGAAATACTGATTTTTCGCATTTTCTTCTCCAGCCTGATAGATGGCCTTTTATGAATTCCTGGATATGGATTTTATGTCCCTTGTTTGGTGTGGTGAGAAAGGGAAATCTTTTCTGATTAAAAAAAAATGATGCCTAAGTTTCCCCTGTATATACTACTGCTATCAAAAAAAAAAAAAAAAAAAAGCTGGGACCTGGACAGTGTCTTACAAAGCAAATTCTTGACCATTTTCCAGGACTCCCAACTTCGCCAGAGTACAGCTTATAGCTTACACCAGCCTCAGGGGAACAAAGAGCACGGCACCGAGCGCAACGGCAACCTGTACAAGAAGAGCGACGGGTAGGTGGAGGGCGTCGCCAGAGTTGAAATGTCCGTTCACGATCGCCTGTGCCCAATGTGTCTAAACTCTTATTGTTTTTCCCACTTACCCATCAGGATCCGAAAAGTGTGGCAGAAAAGGAAATGTTCCGTTAAAAATGGATTTCTGACCATATCCCACGGTACCGTAAGTATCCTCTTTTACTCCCCGGTTTTTGCCGCATGTCAGACGAGGTCTGTGCTGGAGGGCGTAGTAAGGTCAGAGGACTTGCGCTGTTATGTGTGTGGTGTGGTACTGAGGCTGCATTTTGGAAAGCCTGTATTTTCATTTTGTGCACCTGCACCCTGTTGATGCCTTTTTGCCTAGGTGGAAACTTACTTGCTCTGCTGCGCAAAGTCAGGAGTAACTCATAAGTCAGGCTGTCTTTATTTAGAAGCCCGTGACTTCCAGAAACCATAAAATAGCAGATGACTCCCCCAGCTTTCCTTGTCTTGGAACTCAAACATCTCTCTTGGGAGAATTTCTACCTTTCCATTAAGGGGAAAATGTTGATGTGTTCAGAACTCTGGGATTCAGGAATCCCAGAGAAAAGAGATCTCAGTAACTTTATGATAGACGTTTCACCTGCTGTGCCCAACCTTACCCATGTTCCTTTCCCATCATCTTGTTTATAAGGGCCCATGCAAGAAAAATAGCCCTACATGTCAAGCTTATAAAAAAAAAATATCCGAAGCCAGGCGAGGTGGCGCACGCTTGTAATCCCAGTACTAAGGAGGCTGAGAGGGGAGGATCTGGGTTCGCGGCCAGCCTCAGCTACTTAGTGAGGCCCTCCGCAACTTAGTGAGACCCTGTTTCAAAATAAAGAATAAAAAAATAGGGCTGGGGGTATAGCTCGGAGGTAGAATGCCCCTAGTTTCCATTCCCAGTACCACAAAAAAAAAAATCAGAATCAGAATAAAATTACATACCAGTCTAGCTTTCAAAGACTAGGAATTTTAATCACAAACTCGGCCTTTCACACCACGGTGTTCTTTTCCCAGCGGCATCAGACATATTATCCCCTCACCTGGTGTAACCCGCGCTGGTGAAAACCACGTAGACTGGTAGATAGTTTTGGAGATGTCGTAAGGCCAAGTTGGTTGCCATTTTGTTGGTAACCAGAATGCCCGTGATGGTTTGCGGTTCTCTTCCCCAAGCCAGGCCTCACGCTGCGGGCATCCAGCAGCCTTGCTCATGGGCTGGGTGTGGGTGTGGGTGGTGGTGACGGTCACCCTCAAAACACAAAGCCCTTATTAAATATGCACACCTTCTTTTTCACCTTGGTCTTCCCTTCTGCTGCCCCACAGACCCCTGGGAAAGGCAGAGCTGGACAGGAGCACAGATGGGCTTTCTGGCCTCTAGAAAGGCCATCACTTGGCATGGGGTCCTGGGAGAGATCCTTTCTCTGTACTTATGAGGAACAAAATAGAGTTAAGGCCCCAGTTGAAGGGTGTCACTGAAGCAGAGCTTGTGCTGGGGGGTCCTAGGAAGGCAATTTTCTTTTCACCAATTTTATTAAGGGAAGGGAGATAGAAACTAGAACCAGCACACTTACAAGTGTCGTCTGCAAGGATCTGTGGCCCAGGGGAACGACTGTCTTTTGATTGGGCAAATGAATATCATACTCCTTTTCCAAAATCCAGCCTTCGCTGGTCATATAATCACCACCTTTAACCCAGGGCCTTGGGATTTGAATCTTTCTGTTCTATTCCTTCCATATAGATAGATGCATGGGGGTAAGGGAGAGGTCTGAGTGCTGTAGACTAAAGGAAGCAAATTTATTTAACTGTGTCTCATCTTAAAGAATGTCAGACCAGCCGGGCGTGGTGATGCACGCCTCTAATCCCAGTACTTGGGAGGCTGTGACAGGAGGATCGCAGGTTTAAGGCCAGCCTCAGCAGCTTAGTGAGGTCCTCAGCAACTTAGACCACAAAAAATAATATAGGGCTGGGGTGTAGCTCAGAGATAGAACACTCTGAGGTGCAATCCCTAGTAACACACACACACACACACACACACACACACAAAGAAAGACTGTCAGACCAGGAGATAGTCAGGTTCCCTTGTTGACCTACAGCCCTGTGGTTTGCTTTTCAGTTGTCCATTCCGTTGTTTATTTGTTTTGTGGTACTGGGGACTGAACCCAGGGGCAGTCTACCTCCGAGCTACACCCCCAGCCCTATTTTTTATTCTTTATTTTGAAACAGGGTCTCACTAAGTTGTGGAGAGCCTCACTAAGTAGCTGAGGCTGGCCGCGAACCCGGATCCTCCTGTCTCAGCCTCCCAAGTACTGGGATTACAGTGTGCACCATGTCTGGCTTCCGCTGTTTAACTCAGGTTTACTGCCTTGATGCAGAAATGGCCGTGAGTCAAGGTTTTGTTTGATGCTCCTTCGCTCTCAAGTTGCTAGGCACGTCTGCTTCTTCAAGGGTTCCCAAGACCCAGGGCCTCAGTGACACCAAGGCAGAGCGCTTGCTCCGCCCCAGAGAGCAGGCCTGTTGGTCCTGCGGTGGCAGCTAGTTCACCTGAGCCACTTCCAGTGTTCGGGCTTCCTCTCAGAAGACACAGGGGCTGGGATTTCCCTCAATGTCAATGACTTGCCCAGCTTTTGGCAGACAGTACCGTTCTAATGAGCAGCACTAGGATGCTGACAGCTCTGCTTGTCACACAACGTGCACATTTAATAAGAGCTTTGTGTTTTGAGGGGAAACCCTCTCCGGGGACCCTCCACTTCTGGATGGCTTGTCCTGCCATTAGCAGCCATTTTCTGCTGTGCTGCAGGGGCTGCTGGTGGGCTCTGGGCCGGCCCACCACCATGCCTTGCAGGAATCTGAGTTGGTTGCTTTCCAGCTCACCTTCCAGTTGCGGAGAATTCCTTCTCTCCCTCTCCCTGCATCTTGTTCTACAAGCCCTAGAACTGAGAATCCTGAAGCCCCGTCCGCAGTCCCACATCTGTAGAGTGTGTGCACGGGACACTTGACTCAAGGTTGAGAATGAGAGTTGGGAGATGCCTTTTCTGTTTGGTTTGGTTTTGACTTGACTCCTCGTGCAACTTGCTTAGTTAGCCAGCATTTCCATAGCGTGCCAGTTTACCACCAGGAGAAAAGGGCCAATTTCCAAAGCCCCGACTGAGGAAATGGGAATCTAAGAGCAACACCTGGTGAACAGCTGGCAATCGGGAAACCCATGGAGTGTGTTTGCACTGTTTGGAAAACCCTTCCTGGCAAGCTGACAACCATGGGGAAGTGACATTGTTGTGTTCTGTGTTTAAGTTGGAGGGTCAGGCTAATGCCCAGGATGAATTCAGTGAGAGCCCCTGGTAGCCACGGCCAGTTGTGGTTTCTGGTACTGGGAAGAAGTGGTCCTTGAGATAAAGTACTCCAACGGGGCATCCTCCTTTCCAAGTTCACAGTACTGCCAAGCCCCCAAGGGCTGCAGGCCTTTTTATGCCGGAAGAATTGTCCACTAGCTCTTAAACAGTCTAAAAAAATTTTAGATGATCATCAGTCATGCAGAAAGTAAAATATGAATTTCCTTTTAAAAGCCTGACAAATTGTTTAAAAGAATGGCATGATTGTAATAGGAGAATCACTACTGATCTGTGCCTTCATGGCAAACACTAGGGCTATAGAATCTTTCCCCTCCTTCTTGACTCTTCTGCAAAGCCAGGACTTCTCAAATTAGATTCTCAAGGAGCACTGGTTATCTCGTGAATTAGGTGAAACTGTTCTATAAATAAATTGAATGATGGCACTCTTTCCAAATTGCACAAGGGAGGGAATTTAATGGAGAGAATTTTCTCCCATAAGTTTCTCTCACAGCTTTGCTGTTCACTAATACTTAATCTGCATGGACAAGTAGCAAATCGTTATTAATGTAAAATTTAGAACAGTGGATATTGCTTAAGATTGCCAGCTTACATATTTTTGTGGACCAGTTCTTATGATTGTCATTTTTAATATGCAGACACATTTATGCCTTTGTAATTATTCCTGGTTCAAATAAAGGCATTGGATCTTTTTCTGTATTTAATGGTTTCGTTTGCTGTGAAGTAAGAAACCTGTCTTTGGGGTTACTTATCTTGATAGACAATGAATAACTTTCCCCATGCTGCAGGGAAGAGGAAGGCTAAAAGATAGAGAGGTGGGAAAGGAGGAAGGGTACTAGTAATTCAAATGTGGTTCTTTGCTGCTCTAAAGATAAGTCCAGGTGAGCAACTATCTTCCATGGATACCATTTCAAGGCCAGGAGAAGGCTGCTAAGCACTCAACCCTGGAGCCCAGCTCCTCCCAAGCCTGAAAGTTCCCAAGCTGCAGAACTCCCATCAAATGATTTGGTTTGTCAGGCTGTCTCTTTATCTGTAACACTGGAGTAGTTCCTTCTTCAAAGGGCAGTTAGAAATAATGAATGAATGAATGAATGAATGAATGAATGAATGAAAAGTTTGTACAACAGTGTCTGGGTAAATACATACCAGTAACAGCTGAGTCGATGTGCCTCTTCTTATTCAAATTTGTCACCTTGTCCATTAAGTGCTTCTGCATTTACCGAAGGGCACAGACCCCTTTGATTGTTGTTGAGTCTAGGACGCAGCGGGCACAATCTGGAAGTAGCCCTAAAAAGTACACATCTCCCATGTGTGGTCACAGGAAGGTCGCATGGACCATGCATCTCCATTACAGTGCCTGGTCGTATGCACAGGGGCTCCTGCTCATCACTGTAGAAATATATCCTTTGTGTTTTGGTACCTGGATGAGCCAGTTATTCTATTGGTAATGATCCAAAATTGATGGTGCATTTACTTGGAACTCTCCAGGTGTGCAAGATTAGGCAACTTACTGTTTTCTGATGATCCTGGAATTCTGCTAGGGATCTGTAGACAATGGAGAATATCCAGTGGTTCCTATATAGGAAAGAAGATTAACACAGCCACAAACCAGAGAATCTAGGACAGCCCTGTTTATCCAACTTTTGTGTATCCAGACTTCGAATCTTTCATTCCTTATCACACCCAAATCCTGCACCCTGCAAGGATGGGTCCCATTGTAATGGAGACTACTCCACCCCCAGCTAGAATTAGTAGGAAAAACCCCTTGGTTCTGTGAATGTAGGAGGGTCTCAGAGGCCTGCCCGGTTATAGGTGCAGATGGGTGTCTGGTTTAATCCCACATCCAAGTTGTTTATCTTGAAGCAACTGGTAGCCAAGGGAAGTGGAGAATAAGAATCCTTGAAGTCTTAAGACATTTGTGTTTGATCTTGCCTTTAGCAACTTGGTAGGTGAGAAGATAAGCCCATTCGTATTTGGAAATCTCTCCAAGGTTTTGAAGGCATTTTACCATTCAGAATTGTTGTTTCTGAAATTCTTGTCCTCTGTCTGCTTTTTTTGGACTAAGTGCAATATTTTTTTGAAACTAATAAAATAGCCATTTTGACAGCTCTGACGCAAGTGTGCCGAGATCTCTCGTGTGTGGGGTCACGTCTGTGAATGATGTGTGTTGTGTTGAAATTCAAGTGACAGTGACGGCTGGTGTCGCGCATTATGAATCACTTCAGAAATTAGGGGAAATTACATCTCTGCCATTCTTGTGCTGAGATTACTTCTCCTGGAAAGTAGGTTTTCACTCCAAAAAAAATTTTTTTTTGAAGAGTAGCAGAAATGGAGCCAGGTGCCCACGTCCCTGAGCACACTATCTAATATGTGCCACCTGTGAGAATTAGAACCCAGTGTGTAGAGGCTTTAGCCCTGGAGCGTTTTGCTCTCGGGGAGTCTGCTGACAGCAGCCTCGAAGCTGGCACCTCTGGTCCCCTTGTCCAGGTGGGTTTGTGAGGACTGCCAAGTGTGCCCTGGCAGGGAAGGCAGTGGCCCTGAGCAGAGCCCAGGCTTGAGGGTGCTGCAGCGTGCCTCTGCTGTGCTTCCCACGTCTCAGTCAGAAAGCCATCTTTGCTAGCCTAGTGAGAAGGCCTGGTCTTGCTGTTTCACGAGCAGTGACGCACTTGTTTTTAAACAGGCTAACCGGCCTCCTGCCAAGCTCAACCTGCTAACCTGCCAAGTGAAGACCAACCCCGAGGAGAAGAAGTGTTTCGACCTTATCTCACGTAAGCTGTTTTCTGAGATGCTGTGCCGTGGAGAACTCCCTCTAAACGCTCCTGTAGAGTATCTGTCCCATGTCAAGCACTGTCGAGTCTTTGAAGAGGAATGCACTTTCTCAAGTGACCTGCCTGCTTCCTCTTTCTATTAGTGGCTGTTGGCTTGCCTGTCTCTTGTCTCTGTGGTTCAGGACTGGACTTTGAGGGTAGGCCCTGCTCCCTGGGCTGTGTAAACCTACAGACACCCTCTCCCCACTCTGAGCCTCAGTTCTCTTGTTTATAAACAAGGAGATTGCCAGGCGTGGTGGTGCATGCTTGTAATCCCAGTACTTGGGAGGCTGAGACAGGAGGATTGCAGGTTTGAGGACAGCCTCAGCAAATAGTGAGACTCTCATCAACCTAGCGAGACCCTGTTTTGAAATAAAAATTAAAAAATAGGGCTAGGGGGTGTAGCTTGGAGGTAGCATGCCCCTAGGTTCAATCCCCAGTACCACAAAAATAAATTAGAAATATAAAAATAAGGAGATTATACTAGATAAGCTCTCAGGTCTAAAAAGGTCCCCGCACAGTTTTCTTTTTAAAGGACAACTTTGTGGTCAAAAGCTCCCAAAATTTATTTCTGTGATGTCAGAAATGATAGGGTCTTCAGTAGAGTGCTTGAAACTTTAGTTTTGGAAATTGTTTCTCTTCCCCACCACAGAATTAGTCTTTCTGCTTCTGTATGCTTTTCTTCTTTGTGGTGTACACACAAGAATCACCATGAACCCATCTATTTTGGCGAATGTTTACTCAGCACCCTCCACTCCCCAAAGAAAAGGGCTCTTGGTGTCTTAAGAAAACATGATAAAACTGGTCCTTGGCTGAGCTCAGTGGCAGGGTTACATTTCGGTGAGGGGAGGGCTGGTCTCTCCTTTGAAGAGGGGGTCACCAGGGATTTGAGCAAAAGCTATTCTTTACAGAGAGAAGCGCTAGCCTGGGCATGGTAGGAAGGGCACGGGGGTCAGCCCCAGCGCCCCAGCACGAGGGGCTGCTTTCTCGAAGTCTGTTGACCTGTGTTATTGAGGTCTAGGGGCCGGTAAGGAGATGGTCTAACTCACAACAAACTTGGGAGGTGATTGTAACATCTCTACTGTATCTGCAGTAGCTTGTGCACATCCTCCGCTGCCCCGGTCACCTTCTGCCCCTGGGGTTGAGTTCCAGGGAGGGGCGGGCGGGATGATGTGCAGAAGGCATTCGGGGCTGTTCTGTTCTTCAGAGGCTAGGATGATTTGTAAAACTTGAGGTGACTTTATCCTGCTCTGAACCCCCACCCCTACTCAGTCCAGAGTCCACAGGTTCCCTCATCCCTTCCAACAGAGCTTCATCTTGAACCGTTCATTCATTCACCATGTTGTAAGGTGCCGAGAATTAACCATGGCTTAAAATGCGATCGCTTCTGGGTTTCCCGCCTCTAAAGAGCAAGAAGTGTGAGCTAAAGGAAGAAAACTTGATGGGGTAATGGGTGTCTGCCAGATGTCACCTGGGGAAGACTCAGAGGGCTTCAGGCCTTCCATTTTCTGAAATAGCAGCCCATCCTAAGTCACATGCTACCCTTGTAGCAAAAGTGACCTTGGGTACCAGCACTTAGTAGCTCACGGAGCCTGGCTGAGCCTCACACAGCACATGGAGGTGGATGGCTGTCCCCAGCCACCCCCAGCACGACCGGTGGGGCCTGTGAATATCACACGTGCAGAAAAAGCTACTCCAGACCATTCTCAGCACGCCAGGTACCAAGGAGGGCGGGTTCATAGCATGCGCACAACTCCCCACCAGGCGCGAGCTGCTGCGTCTCATCCCTTAGATGTGGGGACGGTGGGCCTCTAAATCTGGTTACACCTGAGAGCGCTGTGGCCAGCTGACATTTACCAAGGTCCCATCAGTGTCCGTGTCACAGCCTGGTGCATGAAGAATGTCTTGAGGAAGGACTCTCTGCCTGTGGGCCCAGAGGGGCTCTCTGCATCTGACTGGAAATGCGACTTTCAATGCACCAGAGCCTACCATCTTTTTTGAGAAATGCTAGCACTCCTCCCTCCCTGGGCAAAATGAATTCCAGTCCTGCTCATGTTTCTTCTCCAGCTCGTTTTCAGAATGTCCTACTCCCCTAGGAGTGTCGCGGTGCAAATGCTTCGTGCCATGTCTTGAGGTTTGGGTTTTTGTAGAGAGACAGGAAAACCCGCCAGACCCCAGAGTGTCACCAAGGGAAATGTGTACAGCTGTCAGAGCCCTGACATGGTGAGCATCCTGAGAAAGTGGGGACCTGGGCAGGACCCTGTTCTCCTCTCAGATGCCTCCTTTGCCTCCCTCCACTTTAGTGGGATGAGGAGAGCTCCCACCACAGCTGGTGGTTGGAGAAATCAGAGGTGGGCTATGCGGCAGGCAGGGACAATGGTTCTGGTGTGGATCTGTCACCACCTCGAGATTTGCCCCTGTCCTCCTCGTCGTCACCTGGTAAAAGTTGTCTTAGAATCTGCTCAGAGAACCCAGAAGCCCAACAGGCTGCCTTCAATTTCTGCTTTCAAGATCCTCCCCCACCGTTCTTCCCCCAGACAGGGACTCCCCATTCTGCTCAGGGGGTCAGCGGGCGTGGGCTCTGCTAGCAGGATGTGTCTGCAGCAAGGCCAGCCCTAGAGGAGCTTGTCTAATCTAATCGCTTGCTTTCAGACTGACCCCACCCTTTGCAAATGCAAGTCCTGAACCATCGTCCTCCACCCATACAGGCACGCTAGGTTGATGGAGGGTCAGGATAATTATGAGGTGACCCAGGCCAGTCCCCTGAGTAGGATGGAACCTGGAAGGATTTGATGACTTTCCAGGTCTGCACAACAGATTCATGGCCGAGGCCATAGCAGCCCAGCTGGCCCCTAGCACGGCAGGGCCCTGCACTCCACAGCTCCTGTTGCTCTTTTTGTGGCGGAGGCTGCTGGAGACTGGGTTCTGGTTTACATGCATCTCAAGGGTCTGCATTGGAGGGAATTCTTATTGGACATTTTCACACATTATTTTATTTTATTTTTTTGTGGTACCAGGGGTTGAACCCAGGGGCGTTCTACCTCCAAGCTATACCCCCGGCCCTATTTTTTTATCCTTTATTTTGAAACCAGGTCTCATGAAGTTGTGGAGGGCTTTGCTAAGTAGCTGAGGCTGACCGCAAACCCGGATCCTCTGGTCTCAGCCTCCCAAGTACTGGGATCACAAGCGTGCGCCACCACGCCCGGCCATTTTCACACATTAGAGTGCAGAATTAGCCATGCATCTACCTGAGCTATAACAGTGAAGAAGGTCAGTGTTAGACACAGGTGCCAGTGTTACCTCCAGAGTCACAGCTTCCTGGGGACCCCGAGATCCACGGAGCAAGCCCTCCAGGTGAGGCTTGGGCTGCGGATCTGCCCTTCTCAGCCCCTCTCCCCAGGGAGGCTGTGCACACCAGTGCAGTGCTGGGGAGCAGGAGAAAGTGGCCCTGTCTTTCTTTTAACACTTGAGTCTGGCTCAGCCCCTAACATTTGAATCACAAAATCAAGTTTATTTGTCTGAACTTGAAAGAGTTCAATTAAACCTTTTTCCTTTCCTCAGTGACAGGTGAGATAGAGAAAAAACAATATCATTCCATCCCCCTGGTATTAAAAAATGTGTGTATGGAAAGAGGATGGGGCCAGGAGTTAGGAAACCTTGATCCTCTGTTGCTGGCTATTCGAGTGTCTGTCACTTAGCCCCTCTGGGGCCTTAGTCTCCACCTAGACAACTCACCAAGAGTTGTTCGGAGAAGCTATGTGCTTTCAGAAGTGAAAACCATTACTGGCCTGGCCGTGGTGCTGCCTATAATCCCAGCTACCCAGGAGGCTGAGGCTGAGGCAGGAGGATTGCAAGTTTGAGGCCTGCCTAGGAGGCAACTCAGCAAGACCCTGTCTCAAAATAAATAAATAAATAAAAAGGGCTGGGGGTGTAGCTCAGCGATGAAGTGCCCCTGGGTTCAGTCCCCGGTGGGAGGGGTACTATGGGAAGATGGGTGTCTGCCCATATGTAGGGTTACACCTGTTTATTGTGTGTCCCCAAGAAGAGAGTACCTGCTCATCACTGCTCTATTGTCTGCAGAAGTTAGACCTCCTCCCTTTTTTCCTCTTTTTCAAATTTAATTTTCTTTTTTTTTTTCTGTGTTTTCGGGCTGATTGTATACACACCCCAGTTTATACATCTTGGTACAGTTATCCAGTAGTGCGCAGTATATATTGTCAACCATGTGTACAGTTATGAAAACCAGGAAGTTAACCTGGGCATGATGCTATTAATTAAAAACCTTACCCAGATCTTAACCAATTTTCTACTAATGTCCCGGAGCATTTCCACTAATGTTCTGCTCCCGGATCCCCTCCAGGACCCCACCTTGCATTTAGTTATTCTTTTATCTTAGACCCTTGAGGTCCAAGAGTTCTCTAGTCTTCCGTTACCTTTCATGACCTTGATACCTTTTGAAGAATATCGATCAAGCTGGTGCCTATAATCCCAGTACTTGGGAGGGTTAGACAGAAGAATTGCAGGTTCAAGGCCAGTGCGTGGTAACTTAACAAGACCCTGTTTCAAAATAAAAAATAAAGCAGAGCTGGGTGTGGTGGCGCACGCTTGTAATCCCAGTACTTGGGAGAGGCTGAGACGGGAGGATCCGTGTTCACGGCTAGCCTCAGCTATTTAGTAAGGCCCTCTGCAACTTAGTAAGACCCTGTTTCAAAATAAAGAACAAAAAATAGGTCTGGGGGTGTAGCTCGGAGGTAGAATGCCCCGGGTTCAATCCCCAGTTCCGCAAAAAAAAATAAAATAAAATAAAATAAAACAGGTTGGGGGTATAGCTCAGAGGTAGAGCTCCCCTGGGTTCAATCCCCAGTATACACACACACACACACACACACACACACACACACACACACACATTGATCAGTTTTGTTGAGCCTCGGTTCAGATCTCTCTGATCCTTTCTCACAATTTAATTGAGGTTATATGTTTCTGTCAAGAATAGCACAGAGTGAGGCTGTCACCTCACACGCCCCGTCCTGCGCACAGAGTGGCCAGCAGCCCAGCAAAACACTTGTAAAATGCTGCCGATACCAGCTGTGCATGCGTGTGGCATTTTATAGGCAACCATTATTTAACAATATCCTATTGCTTTTAGCTGTATTTGAAACATGGGGCTGCCAGAGCATGTTATTCTTAGAACTTCTCATACAGTAGGAATCTTTCCTAAGAAAGCCAGAAAATTTCTGAGATACTCTTTTTTGGAAAGGCATTTGTTATTCCAAGGGCTTGAACAGTTAGTTTTGGGGGTCCAGCTCTCTAGTGCTTTTTAAAAATGAAGCTTATGAGGGCGCAGTGATGATTACCATTCCATAGCTTATTTTCTGGAAGCTGCATCTTTTACCCTTGCATGGGGGAAATAGGGCTGGTTTATTAATTTGCATCACAAAGCCACAATTACTAAGCGAGGGCAGACATTTGAAGGGCAAGAGGGAGTGCTTGATTTTATACAAATCATTAATTTCCTAGCAGAGCACTAAGATGATTCCTGAGGTTAATTCTGAGCCACTTTCTTTGGGGCTTGTGTATGGGTTACTGCCTGGGCTCACCGCTGATGGATTTCCTCCCGCTGTGCAGATGACAGGACGTACCACTTCCAAGCAGAAGACGAA
Organism: Glis glis; assembly: GCA_004027185.1. Lineage (NCBI taxonomy): Eukaryota > Metazoa > Chordata > Mammalia > Rodentia > Gliridae > Glis > Glis glis. The sequence goes on from PVJS01024778.1 coordinate 25,403, forward strand.
CAGGAATGTCAGATGTAAGTGACTTGGAGGAGGGACTTTATGGGACCCAGCAGTCGTTCTCTGGTGTGACACTTGCCTCTGCCGTTTGTCTAGCTGGATGTCTGTGCTACAGAACAGCAAGGAAGAAGCTCTGAACAATGCGTTCAAGGGAGACGACAACACCGGAGAAAATAACATTGTGCAAGAGCTAACCAAAGAGATCATCTCAGAGGTGCAGAGGATGACGGGCAATGACGTGTGCTGCGACTGCGGGGCGCCAGGTGACCCGGGGCCCCCTCCACCCCAAGCACTAGGACGTTCAAATCCCATTCCAGTTCACAGAAGCCGTTCATTGATTTTCACTTTCACTTCAAACGTGAAATTAAGCACCGCTCTGCCTGAGTCCATCCCATTACACAAATGCTTAATGAACTGTGTGCACACCGCGATGGGGCCGGGTGGGGAGACGCTGCCTTCCGGGCCTGCAGAGTAGGACTGAGCGAGGGTGGGCGGCCTGATCGACATGAAAAGATTTCAGTGTTTTTTGAGAAATGGAAACTGAAGGGCTTAGCAAGAGTGAAATGAAGGTCATCCGGTCTCCCGTAGCTCTGAGTGGCTGGAGGTGTACAGCGTGGCCTCTGCCTGGACGTCCTCCAGCCGCTCTTTGTCCTACTTGGTTGAACTCTGAAGTAACTTTCAGTCTCTGTCTGGCTCTGTGACCCTGGAAAAGCCACGCCTTTGCTAGATATGAGTTTTCCTTTCTATAAAATGAAGGACTGGACCCCTTCTACCTGTCACGTTCTGTGACACGAGGAATGTGTGTCTGCATTTTGTTCAAGCATAGCAGAGGCTTCGTTTTAATGGACACAATATCGTTGGTGGCTTTAACAACTGATATTTTAAAAGTCAGAAGAATGCTGGGCGTGGTGGCGCACTCTTGTAATTAGTACTTGGGAGGCTGAGACGGGAGGATCGCAGGTTTGCGGCCAGCCTCAGCTACTTAGTGAGGCCCTCTGCAACTTAGTGATGCTCTGTTTCAAAATAAAGAATAAAAAATAGGACTGGGGGTGTAACTCGGAAACAGAATGCCCCTGGGTTCCATCCCCAGTACCACGAAAAAAAATTTTAAAAATCGGAAGAATTTACTTTTTTTAATGAAAACGAAAGGGTGCTGGAAGCTTACAGGAACTACTTAGTAGCCTTTTCCTGAATACTTGTAAAATGAGAAAAGTTGTGGCTTGTCTAGAATGGTCAGCAACTTTTCCATTTTTCTTATTCTATGACAATTTTTATTAAAAACACAACAAAAAGCCAGGCATGGTAGTGTACACCGGTAATCCCAGCTGCTGGAGAGGCTGAGGCAGAAGGGTAACAAGTTTGAGTCCATCCTGGGCAACTTTGTAAGGCCCTATCTCAAAATAAAATTCAAAAAGGCTGGGGTAGAGTTCATTGGTAGTGTGCTTGCCCAGTATGTCCCAAGCCTTGGGTTCAATCCTTAGTATTCTAAGAAGAAAATAAAACTATAGCCAAAATAGAAGTGGACAGTGAGAAGTGCCATTAGGTTTCTATTACCCTGAAGGCTATATTTGGTCTTGTATTCCTTTAAAATACATATATACATGCATACATACATATGGAGATGAGGTAGGGAGTGATAATTAGTGAATTGTGCTCTTTCTTAAGAAACGATAAGAACAGTGAAGCACATAGGTGTTTGAATCATTTTATAAAGAAGTTAAAGCTGCGCACACTGTTTTAAAATGCTAGGACAGCGTGAACAATGTGAAACTTGTTATGAGTTTTCTAAATGTATGCTTGAACCTGCCAAAAAGCATGATGCGCACAGCAGAATAGGCCTAGTCAGCGGCAAATACACATGCCCACAAGTATTTCTTAACATGGGCAAAATGTTTTACAACTTAAGCATTTTTAAAATAACTTCATGATTGTCTCATGACTGAGGTTGTATTATTTACCTGCTGTGAGTTGCTAAGGGCAACAAGCAGTTCTGTGTGTGTGGGGGGGGGGTACTAGGGATTGAACCCAGGGGCCTTCTACCTCTGAACTATACCCCCAGCCCTATTTTTTTTTAATTTTTTATTTTGAAACAAGTTCTAAGTTGTAGAGGGCTTCACTCTAAGTTGCTGAGGCTGGCCACGAACCTGTGATACTCCTGTCTCGGCCTCCCAAGTACTGGGATTACAGGTGTGCACCACCACGCCCAGCCAACAAAGCATTTCTGATGAGAATTGTCCTAATGGACTGTGATAATGTGCTCTAGTGCATCTTATTTTTTAAATCCACATTTTTTGGGTAAATTTAGCATTCATCTCTCAAGCGGTTCTTTGTTCCCCGCTGCATGCTAAGTACTTCATCAGATACTTCAGTAGGAAGCACATGTTCTTTGAGGGGAGGTGTGGCTTGAACTCAGGTAAACACAGGGCCGCAGTCTGCTCTGCACCCTGGTCTAGACATTGTGGAGCTGTCTCATCTACATAGTGGCATAGAATCCCTGTCTGGTCTTCTCATAGGGCTTTTATATGCATTAAATGAGTTAGGATACGAAAGTGCTCTATGATTTTTGAAGCTCTTACAATACAAATTATTATTGCCACTACTTCGATGCTGAACAGAGCACCTCATAAGCACAGCGTATGTTCTCTGGTATTAGCATCTGTAGACATGTGTGCTTTACATTTATTCCCCTTCAGAGGGTGTCGCTTTTTCTCTTGCTCCACTCTGCTTGTACAGCCAAGTTGGAGATGGGCATGGTCTCTATTCAGGACCAGCCCTTGAGGAACCCTTGGTCACTTGAGTGCACTGTGCCCTCCTTGTTTTTCTATTCACAGCATCTCTTAATTAAGTGAGTGGAAAAAGCCAGGTGTGGTGGCGCACTTGTAATCCCAGTACTTGGGAGGCTGAGACCAGAGGATCCAGGTTCACTGCCAGCCTCAGCTACTTAGTGAGGCCTCCGCAACTTAGTGAGACCCTGTTTCAAAATAAAGAATAAAA
>PVJS01024779.1:0-16244 GCA_004027185.1 Glis glis
AAAAAAAAAAAAAACCAAATAACCCAGTCAAAAAATGGGCAAGTGAACTAAACAGACACTTCACAAAAGAAGAACTACAAATGGCCTATAAATGTATGAAAAAATGTTCAACATCATTAGCAATCAGAGAGATGCAAATCAAAACTACCCTGAGATTTCACCTAACCCCAATTAGTATGGCAATCATTAAAAACACAAACAATAACAAATGCTGGCGAGGATGTGGAGAAGTAGGGACTCTAATACACTGTTGGTGGAATTGCAAATTAGTGCAACCGATTTGGAAAACAGTGTGGAGGATCCTCAGAAGAATGGGAATGAACCTACCGTATATATGACCCAGCAATACCACTTCTAGGCATCTACCCAAAAGAACTGAAACCAAACTACTAGACTAATGCATGTGTATCTATGTTTATAGCTGCACAATTCGCAATTGCCAAACTATGGAACCAGCCAAGATGTCCATCAACATATTAATGAATCACAAAACTATGGGATATGTGTACAATGGAATTTTACGCAGCCATAAAGAAGAACAAAATTACATCATTTGCAGGGAAATGGAGGGCACTGGAGAACATTATGCTAAGTGAGATTAGTCAGTCACAAAGAGTGAAAAGTCGGATGTTCTCCCTAATATGTGGAAGCTAGGGAGAATGGGACTTAGAAGGGAACCCTAGACAGAGAAGGAGAAAACTTTAGTTGAGCAAAGGTGACCTAACTGAGGGAGACGGGAGGGGGGAAGAGGGAAATACACTAATGCACATGATGTGTACACACAAACTTATCAGAGTTGATCACTATACTGAGCACGGAAAGGAGGGAAGAGGGAGAGGGAATGGGGTAGGATTTGAGGGAGGGCTAAATGAGCCATGTGTGCATGCATGCTTCTGATACCCTGACACTTATCAAAACGTATAACTAAGATGCACCAAAAAATGTAATAAATAAATTTTAAAAATTGCATAGAATGTAGGGATTAAACAAATATTAATTCTCAAGATTCTAGAGGCTATAAGATGGCAATGCTGGAAGATTCAACCCTTCCTGAGGGGTTTCTTCCTGGCTTTTGGGAGAATTGGGACTTCCCCATAGGAATTTGGGGAAACACAAATATTCAGTTTATAACAGTGCATTTAAGATTTATCTTTAAAACTTACCAATGATTTCTGAGGTGTGTGTGTGTGTGTGTGTGTGTGTGTGTGTGTGTGCGTGTGTGCATGTATGTGTGTTTGTGTGTGTGCGTGTTTGTGAGTGTGTGTATACAAGCAGTATAAACTAAGGAAGTTTTATGAGATTATTATGGGATTAACAACAGTAAGCGTGAGTAAAATCATTTAAACAAAGCAGGCTCACTACAGTCTCTGTGCAACATCTATGTTTTCAAGTATTTTATTGATAATACACTTATTTTTTCCTAAAGAAGGTACAACAAAATTTGATAATGTCGATTGTTTTTAATGATTACGTGGTGAAAAATAGATAAGTCCTTTGTAGTCCTCCAAAGCCACAGTGTCATACTGTCTTCAATGATTTTCGAGGGATTTTGTCTTTGATTTATAAACTTCTTTAGTTCTTTCTTTGGAAAAGTTATGTATAAGGAAATTAATATTAAAAATAAAGTCTTTGAAAGCTTTAGATGTATGTCCCAGTGTCAGTTAGATCAATATCTGAATCCTGCTTCTTCTTGTTATCAGGTACCTAACTATGATCTGGTACTTAATCTCTCTGCAGCTCAGTTTATTGGTCCTTAAAAATGGGAATGGTAAGTGTATTTATCTCATATGCCTGTAACAAAGAACAAATAAGTTGACAGAGAAAAAACCAACTCACAGGAAGTCTCAATTGCTCTAGGATGACCATATATCCATGTTGTCTGTGTGGGTACTGGTTTAATATCTGTTTTTCAACTTATTAAAGAATACCTTTTTTCATTCCCCCAAATGAAATGAAGATAAATTATATTTGTAAATTACATAGCTTCCCTAACTCTATCATATCTTCCTTCTTCTTTTCTTCATCATTTTTAGAAAGCTCCAGACCAAATCTCAATAGAAAAACAAAAAAACTCAAAATGAAACCAAGTGAGCAAGTATATTTTGAGTCGTCCCATGAGTCGGGTTCTAGACTAGAGAATACAGAGAATCTGAAACAAAGTTGGGAAGGACTAATAAGACTCAGAAAGGTGAGTGCTAGAAATATACATGCACACACTGAAACCCATCAAGATGTGTGATTACCATGCACCAATAAAAAAAAAGAAAGAAAAGAAAGTAAGTTAAGTGCTAAGGATACTAAAAAGAAAAAGAAGTTTGTGGGGTGGTGACAAGTAGAAATGCTTGAATATAGTCAGGGCCAGCGAGATACAGAGAGAAACACCGAGGTCTATCACAGCCATGACCCCCATCCACTTCCCCTCAGGAAGAATTTTGCAAAAAATATCCAATAATTGATTAATTGGCTCACTTTCCAAAGAAGATCTGAGGATTTCTTTCTGCTCATTTTATTGGAATGTCCACTTTTCTGATAAAAACAAGGCCCCTGCAAGGGACTCTGGGGTGTATGCTAACATGTGCGGTAAAATAATAGAAGAGAATTCTTAAGAGAGTCCTTTAATTTTGCCAAGGAAGGGTGACTACGCCATTGAGAAACTACATTTATTTCGAACGTCAGCATTGGCAAAGTGCAGTGATGTTTACTTTCCTTCAATTAGTAATTATTGTTTACATTTGCACATTACACCACTAATGATGTGTCCTTATTACTAAACTGAAATTCCTCCGTGAGATGCTGGAGAATTTGAATTCTGATAAAAGGAATAGCATAAAAAATAAAAAAAAAATAAAATCCTATTTGTCAGGATACTCTCCTGGTCTATAAATCATACCTTGCTAGATGATGGATATAATTTGATTTAGTGCAGTATTTGGTCCCAGAACATCCTAGAAATGAAGAATTGGGCTTAGCTCACCTCAGCAGGCTTCATGAGTTATCTTTAAATCAATGTATTGATTTGGGAATTACTTGTTTATAAGATGTAAGGGACTGGTCTCCATATTACTGATTTTTCTTCATATCTTTTTCCTTGACAATCACTATGGGCCTGAGATACACCATTTTATAATAGAATATGATATAATATAATTAATATAACATAATATAATACAATACACCATTTCTTTCTCAAAAATTAAAAAGCAAAGTTGGCCTCAGACATCATACCTGCCTTTTCGAAATTTATCAACAGATTTCTTTGTTTCAGAAGTGGGAGAGCGCTTCTCTGAAGAAAATATAACATGAGTCATATCACAATGGTAATACATTTTGTTCCTGCAAGATAAAGATGCCTGATTACTTCAGGGGTCAATGTCCTATAACCGCTGTTGATCAAGGAGGTGAATGGCTGCCAATATTTTGAGTCTCCGTAGACATATGGAAGAGGAAGACTGAAATACCAATAGTATGAATATGAGTTTTAAGTTAATAGTTCACTTAAAGTGCTGCTTCACGTGAACCTCTACCTTTGCATTTCGCTCTGATTTCTATACTTTCCGAGAAATCCATGCCCACTTGAGTTACCACCACAGAATTATGAGAAAACTGAAGAAAAAGGTGGAGCAATTTCTTGTAAAATTTTTAGTCCTGTTCTCTTGTAGGATACACTTTCGAAATTTATTTTTTTTTTGCAGAATATATATTTTGAATGGAAGCCTGACACTTGGGCCTCATTTACCCGACCCCTCTGCAGATTCTATATCCTATATATGGTTGGGGTAATTCTGCCAAAGCCTTTCCTTCCGCCGTCTGCTAACCTAATCAAACATTTGCTCTCCTAAAACAAAGATGGAGCCAGGAAAGTTTTTCCTGTATTTCAATTGCCACTTGAAACTGAAGACTCGGTCTCTTCTGGATCATTTGAATACCTCATTTATGGTTGGCATTTACTTGAATTCATAGGTCGTGGATGCTTTAAAAATTATACCGAGTCCTTATGTGGAGCAGGGGTTTCAGTTTCCGAGAGAGAGGCTGCAAATGTGCTCAACACAGCTCATGGTATATGCCAAGTCCAGTTTATAATGGGCCAGGTTGGCACCATGTATGGATGGCATGGACGCAAAATGTTCCTGACGCCCCCCATCAAGGATACAATTGTTTCTAAGTTTCAGAGTTGAATGCTTCATTAAATGCTGGAGCATGTGACAGAATGGGGGTCCCCGAATTGCTAACTTCATATTTAACGACCAAAATTCAGAAGACAAACACCTTGATGCCCCCCTTGGGTCTCCACAAATAGCCACATTTGCTAATCTTTCCCAAAAGGTCTCAGAAGACAGAGAAGAATGCAAAGTTTTAATTTGCTAATCACCCAGTTGGAGAGGGGCCGTGGGGGGAGATGCTAATCGTCTGCAGACATCTGTAATGACCCTTGGACAAAACCGAGTAGAACTAAATCAGAGCTTTGACAAGGGCAGGGGAGCGGAAACAGAAGCCCTAATTGTGGCCATGTGAAGTGCACTTGCCCCTTTTGTATCTTTTGTAGCAGAATTGCACAATACTTTATAAAGTAACTTTTAAGGACAGGACCAAAAATGACTTTTTCCATCTTTGGAGATAAATGGTCAGCCTGGTCTGTGAAATATGTGAAGCTGGGGGCCGACGACATTATGGTGCAAATGTAGCCCACAAAAGGGTTTGGGGAGAGCTTTTGCCAGTTAAATTTGGCTAACCTGCAGAAAGCCTATTGTCAAGCCGGCCATGCTTCACTGAGCTCTCTTCCCTCTTTATGGTTAAGTGGACCTGAACACAAAGACAAAGAAATATGCACTGAGTCACATATTCTAAGAAATAGACTGTACTCTCCTCTAATCGAAATAACGGCACTTTTAATTCTTGGATTTTCCACATTTTCCTTGGAAAAGCTCCTATTTGCTTTCTTTGAATCTCTATCAGTCCATGCAGTTCTGCCAAGAGGGGAATCTTTGCAAGACCCTGCCACTGTAGCACTTGAAATAGTAAGATGAACAGAACAGGCAAAAGGTAAGTTTGCCTCCTCTCAGTATTTTGAGTGTCTTGTGTCTGCGCTGGCAAGAGTTGAAGTTTTCTTGGTTGAGAGAAGTTTTCTTTAATATCCATTCTGCGTCCAACAAACTACTCTGGTTGCTGATTTTAACTGCTAAAGCATGGGGGGGGGAGAAAAAGGAAATTTGATGGCACTCTGCTTATAAAACAAAGTATAAAGCCTTGGGTTTTGCACTTAAATATAGACACACACTGACAGGCTAGTCAGAGGGGAGTGTTGTATTCTCAAAAAGGAAAACCGGCTGAGAAAAGGGTTCATGATTTTCCTAGCTTCAGAAGTCTTTTTTTTTCTTTCTTTCTTTTTATTTCTTTTTTCTTCAGTGAACTTGTTCTTGAGGCTGAAACTGTTATGCAACTTGATCATGAAAAAAATATAAGCGATGGCCTGAAATCACAAAAAGCTGCCAATTATGTGAATATTGTCTCATTCTTCTCTGTTGCCTTTTCTTGTTGAGATTAAAATAACCTTTAAAAAAATGGGCATTTTAAGAGGTTAACTTTAGATTGGCCTCTAAAATCAGTCAAACTTCAGAGATCTTTATTTATTTATTTATTTATTTATTTATTTATTTTTGCTAGTAAAAGTTGCTAAGTCAACTCAGGGTGGTTGACATTTAAGGTGCCTGGTAATTACCCCTTTCAGGGGGATGTCCTCAGGAGAGGATCTAATGGAGTCATGAATCTTTTCTATTTTGCTCTCCCTCCCCACAGCAAGTTCTCTGGTTTCAGTGTTCCAAGTTCTGTAGTATTGAGTGTTTTTTGTTTTTCTTTTTGCTGGAGAAAAGGCAACCAACTTTCTCTAAAGCACTTTCTAAAAGCACCTAGTCAATACTTCACTGCTGCTCCCTGCCTGGTCTTGACAGCTACTCACACTGTCCCTGACTGTTTTTCAACCTCAGCTTTCTCAGCAGGCATCTTTCAACACAGGTCCTTGTTTAGTAGTCTTTTACCATCTCCAGGAAATGCAAAATCACATTGATTTCTCCTGTTTCCTACCTTCTTGCATAGAAGTAAATGGAGTTCTTAGAGGAAGAAACTTTCATGCCCCAAACCTTTAGAGGGGTTCCATCCATTCCTTTTGACAAACAAATAAAATAAAGATACAGTGAATATAAATAGTTGAAGGGCTACTTCGAGTATTATCTGTGTTAGAAAAGCAAGACCTCCCCCCATGTTTTTAAAGAACACATTTCTTAATGATAAGAATTGTCGAGATTCTGATTTTATAGCAAGTTACTTTGACTTTATAGGAGTATAGGCATAGGGAAAACTGATAGAGAACTAGGGAATACTTAGGAGTACAGCATCCCAAAGAAGTGTGGTACCCATGTGACCAGCCTCATCCAGTTTTGAAAGTGAAGTATCCATAGGCAACATCAGCATTACCACGTCAATCAGAAAAGAGCAAGCACCTTGTATTTCAGTTCCATTTCCTTATCAGTTCTAGGAAAGAAGTAAGATTTATGTTGAAGTATAAAGGGCTTGATAACTTGCTGATGTCATGGTTTGAACTCATAGGATTTTGCCACTAAACAGCATGTCAACACCTTTCAAATACAGACCATAAAAGTAAAAAAAAAAAACCCACATAATGTAATTGAGAAGGATGGATGGGACTACACATACTCATGGACGTGTAAATAATATGTATTTTTAATGAATGTATTGTGGATGCATACCATTTTTATAAAGATTGGATAATTCTCTGGTACTTTAATATGATTGGAAAAGTTAGGAGGGAAAATTCGTAAAAACTATTTTGCAATTTCCCTGTATGGAATTAGAAATTCAAAGACTATCCTGGGTCATTTCTTAGGAAACTTTCTGATTATTTATTTTGAAATCTAAGATTCTCAATGTTATGATAAAAATTCTTTAAAATAGTGTCTTAGCTAAAAAGATTGGATAAATCGCTATGTGTCACTTTTATTTATTTCAACTGTTCCCAGTATCTACTAGTGATACAAAGTAAAATTTCCAGAAGGTACCATGAAAAGAACATTAAGGAAGATTTGTAATGTCTAAAATCCGTAATTTCCTCAAATGGCAATTACTCTAAAACAATTCATAGATTCCTTAGATTGTAGAAACATAAATAATTGATGTTTCTTTTCCCATATCTCTATACACAATGCTTCATTGTAATTCTGTAAGTGTTATAAGTTTATATGTGGAGACTTACTGAATCCAGAATAGGAGTGGAGAAAGGAATGGGGCTAATAAGGCTGTCAATTCTACAGTTCAATTAGTACGTCAATTTCAAATGAGAAAAGTATTAAAAAATTAGTGGAAATATAAAAATAATAGGAAGACTGGTCCTGTAGAGGGCATGTGTCAGTCACCCATGGTTTCTAAGAACTCCTGTGTGTGATGCCTGGTCACAGTTCACATCACAATTCCTGGTATTATAATATTTTACAGTTATATTGACTTCCATTTTTAACTAAAACTTCAGATTTCAAATGTTTGATGGACAAGGAACCTGAAATAATATTTAATATCTAAAATATTCTCCCAACTCTAAATAACCCCTATTAGAAAATCAAATGCACATTTTAGGGTTTTTTTTTAATTATCTCAATTATTTCTGAACTTAAGATGGAAAGGAAGGAATACTATTTAGTCAACATTTTATATATGCACATGTATTTGCACGTGGGTATACATAATATTTTCTGCAAACCATAATAAAAACTGGTATATAGTATGTCCATTTATGTACAATAATATGGATTTGCTGACATTGGTATCTCTTGAAGTTTCCCATACAAATTTCCTAAGGCTTTAACATCAATTAAATACGAACTAAATGATCCAGACCAGATCACTGTTCAATTTATTTGGTAGGAAATGAACGAATCCATTTATGTTCAATTATTATCATTGAGATTTAATTAAGGTCAAATGAATAGGAATAAATCTTTTTATTTTGAAACATATGTAATTTCCTCTGGATTTCCTTCACAAGCTTTTTTTATAAATTATACCCCTTTTACATGTATATGTTTCCTGTATCAGAAATACATACATAAAATATGGATGTTAATGGAATTTTAATCCATATGTGGATTATGTATCTGGGTAATATCTAATGTGAAAGTGAGAGTCTTGGTTGGCTCTCATCTTCAAAATTGTACATTCAATATAAAAATATTGCCATTCATGATCTTATTAACACATGCTATTTATAAATATGACTAAATGGCATTAGTTAATGGTGGCATAAAGATTAAGACTTTTCTCAGCTTTGATATGTCTATGGTTTAATTTGTGATATTGATATGAAAACATTGCAAAAGCCAAGTAGTATATATATTTTTGCTTGTGAATATTCACTGGAGTAAAATAGTTAAAATATTATCCTTAATAAACAATATCAGGGGAGCCCAACTCCCCCTTATCCCTACCAGTAATATATGCCATATATAGGTATATATTTCTATGTATCCATGCCCTTCAATAAATCAAATGCAATGCAGAGAGAACTTATCATGGAACAGGGAATGATGTGGTTAAAATTAACTGAAAAGTCATTTTTTGCCGCATGGAACCTGACTTTCCTTACTTTTAACTTTCATATGTATTTTGTCTCTCAAAGAAGGCTGACTCTATGTCGTATTTAAATGGTCTAATTCATCTTCTTTTAAGCTATTGTTCAATTATTTTATTCAATTTATTTTTATAATTATTTTATAATTAAAAGTATCCTCGCTCTATGTGAGAATGTTATAACTTGAGTAAAGCAAACAGTGACTCAAAGAACAACATTAACTTTGGACTGAAACTAATCATAGGACATTATAATCCGGAAGCACGATTCCTAAGGAGGTTATTACCGAATGAATAAGTTGATTATGATGGAAATTTCTCCTCCTGATGTCGCTCTGGTCCTCCCTTGCATTCACGTCTCCAGCGCTCATGTTCTTCAATATTTGCTGGTGTAACAACTCACAATTGAAGTCTCAACAGTGCTAGTAACACTTAAATGAAATTGTTCTACATAATTTCATGATATATGAAACAGATTAAAATAATTGAATTGCTTTAATATATCCCATTAGTGTTTGAGATATCTTGATCCACGTTTCCTTTTTGAGCTATGTAAAGGGTAGTTTCTGTCCCAGCAAAGCAGCATTTCATGAAGTAGGGGGTGGGGTGGAGTGGCCTGAGGTGCTGAGAGAGAGGATGTTGGAGGAGAGAGACAGCAGAAGTAAAGGCAGAATCGAGGGCAGAGAAAGACAATAACAGTGTCTACATTTTTCATATGAATCTGTGGGTTTGAATGGAGAGAAATTTTACGTGCCAACTTTAATTTTATCTAGATTGATCAAAACCTTGAAATCCAATTTTAGAAAAAAAATGTTTATTTTACTTCATAGTTTCTCTGTTTGGGAAAATAAAATTTTGAGGAAGAGACATGCAGTTATTCCACAATGATTTTCCAGGATGAATGGACAATCTCAAGTGATATGGGCTGGTGTACCCCATATCTAAGGAGCGCTGGAGTTGGACAGTGGGTGTTCATTTAAAAAGGAGTCCAGGGTGGTAACATGTCTCCTATTTTACATGTCAAAATTACAATTGAGTGGCTACTTGCTGCTAGTGTGATTTAGATTTATAATCAAACCAATGTGCCAATTTGGGGATGAAACTAAGTGTATGATAACAAAAGGAGTCTGAACAGGAGAGGGAGTAAATTGTGAGTCTTACTTCATGAAGAGAGAAGTAAAGAAAGAAGACAGGGCTCTATTCTGTGAGTGTGGCTTTGCCTAAGAAAGTAAGAACTGCCAGCATCTTTGCTAAAAAGATCTTGTTCCTTTTTACATAACCACAGAGTCCTCCTGAGACAGTAATCTAAATCTGTCCTGACCCAAACTTCAGAGCCTCCCAATCACAGATGTTAGCATTAATAGCCTCCCTTGAAATCATCATGCATAAATGTACCCAGTTCTCTTCTGAAGACATGTCCATTTCTAATTCTATTCATTTCTCCCATGGCAAACAAACAAAAAAACAGGTATTTTAAAATCCAGCTTCTGTATGGTAGAAATTAAAGAGGCACACAATTTTCCCAAGTGAACATATTTTTTGACATTAAAATGATTTCTTTATGGAAGAAGTAAACATGTATAGGCAAAGTAGAACTCAGGTAGGTGAAGTCAGGGTAGGGGAAGTAAACTTTGACAGTGAGCTTTGCTCTGTAAGATTATCCAGTGTTTTGACCGTGACAGTGACAGGGGACTGTCCAGCATGGCTTTCCAGGTTTGCAGCGTGTCCTTTCTAGGAATATGGCACAGGTCTGTCATCCCATTCCTTGGACAATAGTGCATTTCCATGATACTTCAAAATACTTAATGTTTGACTGCTACCACCGCAGGGTTTTCTTTTAAATAAAAATTTAAAAAAGCGGGGGGGGGGACTAGCACGGTCTCCACATGTGGCAGCTACGCAGCAAATAATCTGCTCTAAGTCTGCACTATTACCACTTACCTTAGCAGTCCTGATTCGCCTTCATCATGGCGGCTGCTTAGGACTTAGGGCCATAGAAAACATGAAATACCTAGGGGACATATCCCAGCACTGTACATTAAATTTGAGGATTTTACATGTGATAAAGTATGTCAGTGTTGCTTACAGGGAATTCCACTGATATCTCAGCTTTCTTGGACTTATTATAAATCCTTTGTTGGAATTATTGTGGCTGGTTCAATAATTCAGATTAGCCCTCATGTTTATTAATGCACTACATCTGTGCAAACAACATGTCAAGCAGAGAGTTTATTGTAATTGCCTGAGCAAACAGAACCTGAAAGAAGCAATTTCCAGTTACAATGTGCTATGACAAGTAATGAGGTAATTGGCATTCTGTCCTGATTACTTCCACCTTCTTTTTTCATCAGGTCTATATTGTGTGTGATAGATAGTTTTATAAGAAATGAAGGTGTTTGATAATATGGTTCGCTGCGGCTTAAGGTTAGTGATTAAAGACAATCATCATTTTCTCTCAGAGATCTTATTAGCTTTAACATTATTTATTCATATGTGTAAGGATGTGCCCAGGACCCATCTCTTCCTTGTGCCGCATGCTGCTAAAATGTAAACTCGACTGCCACCGAGTGAATGAAGAGCGCGGTCTAGGTTTCCTAGCATCACGGGACACGGCGACTTTCTGCAAATGAAATCTCTGCGCTAACTGTGTGGGTTAGAATAATGGCTTCCAGCTCGCATCTGTAGCCAGCGTTCACCTGCTTTAGAATAACAGAAGCAGCGTGAGATTTAAGGGCAAAATGGTAATTTGGTGCTGAATCCTCATTTTCAGGGTTTTATAACTTTCTCTATGCATTACCCTTTGCCTGCAGCCTGCAGTGAGGAAAAAGACGGAAGGCATCCTGTTACTAGACCCGACACTAATGATTTAGAAAGTTGAGGATGCACAGACTTAGAAAAAGAAAGAAATTAGGAAGGGTGCAGAAAATATTTGGGAAAGAGAAAAGAAATGCTCTATTTTTATTTCAAAGGCACCGCTCTCCTTCAACTTATACCTTTTGTTTTTGGCATTTTTAATCTCTGAAGAAATTTTTTAAAGTACAGCACCCTTAGAGGAAGAAAGTGCTTGTCAATGATGCGCCTTCCCTATCATCGCTCTCATTATTTTAATGCAGTCCTTGGATTTGTGTTTTCCCGGCTAGATGACTCTCATTATATTCCAGGTTGTAGGCGAGGTACCCCTGCCTGGGAACCTTGACATACGTCAATATTTGCTACCATATCTATTTTTCCAGCTATAAGCCACACAAGGACAAGGCTATACTGGGAGGCAGTGTATCCTATTGACAGTGACCTCAACTTCGGCATGGTACTGTTTCTATCGGAAGTCCAGCTCTGCCATTCGTGAGTGGCATAAACTCAGACAAAGTCACAAAACTTCTCTACGGTGCTATTGTCTCTTGAAAATGGGTATAGTAATCATACCATCATATTTCTCTCATTCTGCTATTGATAGGACACAACACAAAGGTTCTTAGGACAGTGTCTGGCCCATGTAGACTCTCAGTTGAAAAGATGGGAATGAGAGAAAAAAAAATCTTCCAGGCCTCACTTCCAGGCATCACCCCATTTCCCCCCTGATCTTAATAAGCCAAGCAAAAATAAACAGGGCATGATAATTTATTCATCCATTTTTCATGCTTCGGATATATGCAATTCTATAAGGTCTCTGATAAGAGGTTGAATGAAAGAAGGAGAATAATTACATATAGAAAAAAAACTAGTAGCACATCTATGGTTAATTTCCTTAAAAAGGCCCAGAAGGGCATCGGGGATCTCAAAAGCCAGGAGGGACATAGAGCTAGAGTGGAGAAGCACAGGAGTCTCCAGGGGCTCATGACCTGCCATTGGCAAGATTATGCACGGCGCCACAGTCCTCCACTTTTGACTGGAAAAGGCATCTCTGATCTCTACCTAGCACAGAGGTGTAACACCATGACTACTTCTTAGTAATGAATAAAGGCCTGTGTGAACATTCTCATTCGAAGGCCTTCGAGGTCAGGAACTGAGGACAATCCATGTCTTTTGGCACGAGGGGACCCTCCTGAGGCCACTATCGAAGAACATTCTTCCTCAAATTCATTTGCAGATTCCAACATCAATCTATTCATGCCCTTCCTTTTGCAGGTAATTTTACTTGTATTAAAATGCAGATAACTTTGTAAAAAAATATTAGGGACAACTATTTATGCCTCTGGAAATGAAGAGACAGCATAAGGAGCTGGCCCACATGAATAACATATAACTCTGGGAGCAGAGTTGTTGACCATAAGGAAGAAAAGTCATCTTTGTTAAGGGCAAAACACCACACCAAATCAGGCCCTCTTCAGCTTCCCGTTTTCATCTTCCAGTCCTTATTCTTTATCCCTTTATCAATATGTTCAAAAGCTTATTGTGTGCCAATCACTGTGTGTGGTGACAGTAGCGACTTAATAAGTAATTGTTGAAAGAATGGGCAGATGGATGGATAATTAACGAGATGAGGGTTGTGTTGAGTATCTGTACCAGGATATTTTACAACTGTTCCAACAGACACTTGGGAAGAAGCCTCAAGTTGCATCAAAAGGTAGCAGCCGTCACCTGTTAGATGTTAGAAAGGCCTGGCTGTTTACTTTCTCTGATGCAGAATAATAGTAAGCTTTTTTTTTTGTGGTACTGGGGATTGAACCCAGGGGCATTCTACCTCTAAGCTACACCCCCAGCCCTATTTTTTTATCTTTATTTTGAAACAGGGTCTCACTATGTTGCGGAGGGCCTCACTAAGTAGCTGAGGCTGGCCACAAACCCGGATCCTCCAGTCTCAGCCTCCCAAGTACTGGGATTACAAGCGTACGCCACCACGCCCAGCTATAGTAAGCTTTTTGTAAGCACACCTACAAAGGAATATTTCCATCACTCTTGCAAGGGTGGTGGTTGAAAGATAACTTATCCCCCACCTCCCCACATGTGTGCATGCACGCATGAACAGGTGCACACATGCACACCTATGCACAAACACAACTGAGGAGCTGAAGAGGACACTCCATTGATCATGCCTAGGCTAGAAATGGAAAAGTCAATGCACAGTCCTGATTCTGGTCTGAAAACTGAGAGGGCAGGAGGAATCTGCATGCACGTGAGGATTCATGCTTCAGTGTCTAGAATCTTTGAGAACTTGGGAGGCATGCAGTTGCAGGGCCAAAAGAAAATCGAAAAAAAAATCGCAAATGCAAACAGGTGTGGTTGGAATTACAAAAGAGTATTAGGTAACTTAATGAGATGCAACTTTTATTCATTTTAGATGTGCCCATGTTATGAACTTAGTATTAAGTATATGCAAGCCATTCATAGTGGCACATGTTTGTAATCCCAGTACTTGGGAGTCTGAGACAGGAGGACAGCAGGTTCGAGGCCAGCCTCAGCAACATAGCAGGAGCTTTAGCAATTTACTCAGACCATGTTTCAAAATAAAAAATAAAATAGGGCAGAGGTGTATCTCAGAGGTAGAATGCCTCTGGGTCCAATACTCAGAGGAGAGAGAATTGAGAGAAAGAGGGAAGGAGGGAGAGGGAGAAAGAGAGACAGAAATAAAGAAAATTAATTATCTAGTGTATTTGTTAATTTAAGAACTAGAAAAGGCCAGAATGCATCTGGAAAAGGCTGAGGCATTTATAGACAATGCAGCTAGCTCTGAATAGGATCATTTTCTAGCATTTATCACTTACCGTTCATCAAAATGTTGTATCTACCCTTGATAAAATATTAATTTTCACATAAAATCCATAGAAATATGAGGCTACACAGGTAGAAAAGGACTTAGTCCATCCCCCGTGTCCCTATGTTTTCTAACATTCTCCATTTCTACTTAGGAGATTAGTTAGAAAACTAGAGTAATCACTGCATGAAAGGATACGGATATGGCAAAGCAATAGTACATTTGTTTCTACAGAGCTTTGGCGCACCCCAGTCCGCCGGGGATCTGAGCCCCCACACAGAGCAGGGTGTGCAGGTGAGCCACGGAGAGACCTTGGCTGGAAAAGGGTCATGGCCAGGACTCAGGGGGGCCCGGCGCTAGGGGCTTGAAAGCTGAAATCCAATGATCCCCAAAGAAAGGAAGTGGGCCAGAGGCCGGGAGCAATGACCTCACCCAGAAGTAGCTCCATTACAAGAAAGGGCACAGGCTCGACCTCACAGATCCCCCAGGCAGGTATTGATCAGAAAGAGGGCTGCAGCCTCAAGAATGAGCGGCCGCTTGAGCTCAGCTGGCTCCAAAGTGCAGCAAAGAGACTGAAAGGACGTGGACTGCCATTGATTACTGGACACGTGCTGCTCAGGCACAGACTGCAAAGTTGGTGGGATTGGAGTTAGTGTCTGGGAAAAATGACGATTTCAAAGAGGGTATTCGACTCCTGCATATAACAAAGCTGCCTGAAGGAAACTTGGAAGTGTAGACATCCATGCAATTTTAAAGGAATATAGAATAAGAGTCAATGTTATCCGTTCCGATTTTTAAGTACTTGATCCAACTAAAGAATTAGTAAAAGCATGGGTACTAGCCAACTTCTCTCCTCATTGGAATCATTAGTGAAACCATGAACTAAAATTGTATTTCTGCCTTGATATTCTTCTTTTGTTCAAGCTATTCGTTGTGACTAAGTAAACAGTTTTCGATATATTTAATTGATATAAAGGTCCAATAAATACTCTGAATGCTAAAGCCTATAAACAAGATTTTTTGTTTAAGAAATGATTAGCTTTGGTCATAAAAGTACAGATGCATGTTTCATAAACCTACTAAAAATTCTGTGGTAATAGAGATATTACCTTGTTATAGTTACACATATTATTTTTGAGGTAGCTGGAATATAAATTTACTTAAAAAGAAATATAGCCAAACATGCTATATAGATAATAAGACCACTTAAAGTAAATAGCCCACGAACTGAATTGCCAATTTCTTTTTTTTTTTCTTGCGGTACCGGGGATTGAACCCAGGGGCGTTCTACCTCCGTGCTACACCCCGGCCCTATTTTTTTTATATTTTATTTTGAAACCGGGTCTCATGAAGTTGCAGAGGGCCTCACTAGGTAGAGAGAGAGAGAGACAGGGAGAGAGAGAGAGAGAGAGAGAGAGCTGAGGCTGGCCGCGAACCCGGATCCTCCGGTCTCCGCCTCCCAAAGTACTGGGATTACAAGCGTGCGCCACCACGCCCGGCTGAATTGCCAATTTCAAAGTGTTGTTTTTATTACTGTGAACTTTTTCATTCATTCGACACGTGTGTTAGTATGTTGGGATGTTTGCTAAAGACAGGGTGGAGATCCACCTACACTAGTTCTCACACAAAATTCTTACCGAATCTGTGCTCTTCGTAATTGTCAAACCATCTTCTCATTATGTCCCCATATGCACTTAGTGAGGAGGTCCGCACTTCTTTTCTAGAATTGTGGCAGCTTCCCCACTAAACTTCCACCCTCGGAGCAGAAGAAAGGAGGAAGATTAAGAGATGGCATAGCAGCCGGGCGTGGTGGCACACGCTTGTAATCCCAGTACTTTGGAAGGTGATACCGGAGGATCCGGGTTCGCGGCCAGCCTCGGTTCTCTCTCTCTCTCTCTCTCTCTCTCTCTCCCTGTCTCTC